>SPJY01032150.1:371692-436909 GCA_005191435.1 Raddia distichophylla | reverse complement strand
TCTAAAATGCAAAATGTAGTATACCGCAAGACGGGCATCGCAATTGCACGGCTTAAGGTGCGCCCCCATGATGGTGTAATTACTATTTTCACAAGATTAAAATGGGTGCCGAGCAGCCAAATCAATAGAACACACCATTAAGAGCAGAGTGGCGTGCCTCATAACACAGGCCGATTGCCAGAATCTCGTCATCGCTGAGTCGGGCATTGCTCTCAAACTCTAACTTAAGATCTCTTGAATTCTTTGCAATCTCCTTTTAGATTAACAAAACAATCAGACAATCCAGTCGGTGGCACATCTGACTCGATTGCAAAGCACTTGGGGGGCTGCTATGGACTGGATGGGCCTCGGGTATGTTCGAAGAAGGCCCATAAAGTGACGAACAGGGGCGGCCCGGGCTGGCTGGAGGAGGATGAATAACACTCGGACTACATCTAACTTGAATGCCAAGGATAGTTCTGAGGATAGAGTTTTATCCCGTTTAACTAGGGGATTTATCTTTGTAAACACCGGTGCGTATACATGCTAGACACTCTGGAGATAGGATTCGGTACCACAAACCGGATACGATCATATAACCTTATCCCCCTGCGCTATATAAAGTGATGAGTAGGGGCCGTAGTAAAATCATCTAGCATATGAGCTTAACCACATCATAAGATCTCGAGACTTCCATTGTAATCGAGACCCTCATAATCCCAAGAACACAGGACTAGGGTATTACCTCATCCCTGAGGGCCTGAACTTGTCTAAAAAAGTCCCCTGTCTTGTGTTACCATCAGGCTTAAGATCATACACAACCCATTTAAATTGAATTGCCGACAACACCCCCCAGTTGAACATCCGTAGACAACATGTTTAAGAACTAGACTAGGGTTAAAGGATTTGATCCCTAAGTAATTGTTTGCGTGTAGGTTAGCTCAAGACGTAATAACTTCGTATAGCATACATTATACGAAGTTATACGACTCCGATCTGGCGAAGAGAGCCGAGGGGTAGGCAGTACAGTACTCTTAGTACACTTGATAAGATACAAAGACGCGACAGGAGAGACGAAAACGTGCCGCTGCCGAGCGGCGCCGCCCACGCGTGCTCCGCAAGTGGCCTCTGACCCGTGTGAACACGCCGGTGACAAGACGGGTGGGCCCCAACTTGCGCCTCCTAACGCGGGCGGCCGTCCTGATGATGGCCTACTCTCTCTCTGCCGGTCAATTCCGCAGCGCCACAGTGATAGTTGATCAGACCCGCAGAGGTCACTGTGGCGGTAATCATCTCTATCTCGGTCCATCCGCTCGTGATGCCGTATTTAATGCACCTGTCCTTCGCTGCAGAGGAGAGCCTTCGCCCCGAAAACTCCCTTAGGACGTTTCCTGCTGCGCGGACCCCACCTGACAGTGAGGGGCCTCTCACGCTCGCTGAGGGGCTCGCCCGCGCGCTGGGGCCTTCGCCTTGCTCTTGAGGGGCTCGCCCACACGTTGGGGCCTCGCCTTGCTCTTGAGGTGCTCGCCCACACGTTGGGGCCTGCTCGCCCGCCTGACGTGTGGGGCCCTCGTTCGGTCTTCTCCAAGACTCTTTATACTCTGGTATTTATTACACCGACAGGTTACAACAACAAATGTTCCGTTTTATATAGGGTCCATGATTATTGAGTTAGGCTCAAACTCTATCCTACTTTGCATATTAGAACTGAGAGTCCAATCATAAGCTTATACACATATTCAACATAAACTCCACCAATCTATAGCAACTATTGAATAGAAGTATGGGATGAGACTGCCGGCCTACCTCACAAGTGACTACACAATACAGCTGAGTGGGTTTAAACCCACCCCGAACCCACCCTTTAATTGGCACACTCATCTTTAAATTTGTGTAGCTTAATTGACTATGCCATTTTGCGCTTGGCATTTCATTTTTTTGTACGTTTTTCGTTCGTTAATTTGGAGATTTCATATAAGTGATGCTTTTGGGTCCGTACAGTCTTCGAAGCACAACTTTGATCACTAATTACTATGATAAATCATGTATAAATCCACTAAAATTTTAATATTACTCAAGTACTTCTGAAAACAAATCTACATATACTATTTTTATGTAGGCAATCTAAATATTTTAAAAATATTCATAGCTCAAGTTTCAAAACTTTAACCGGTACACATCTCAAATATAAAATATTTATGGCCGAAGGGAGTACAAAAGTTCGATATATACCATTATAACTCTTTTGTTACCAAAATGCCCTTGTCTTCTTCCTCTTCCCCTCTTCTAGCTTTCTCTCTCTCGCTCAAATTTCTTTTGCCATGTAGCCATTAGCGCCGCCAAGCTTGAGACAATAGTAACTCCCTGTATTTTAAGATAGTAGTCATTTTAGACATTGACATAGTCTTTAAAATATAACTTTGACAACTAAAAGCTCTGAAAAATTATTTACAAATGCAATAAAATTATAATATTAAGATAGCTCTTTTCGAGACAAATCTATTTATATAATTATCGTGCGCTCAATCTAAATAGTTTAAAAGTTTTTTATAAATAAATTTTCAAAAGTTTGACGTAGGACGTGTCTAAAATGATAGTACTATTTTAGATTTCAGGGAGTAGATAGTCCATTTGAGAGGTTGTCTATATGCAAGTTATCGATGACATGTCCGTTTTTTTAAAGCTAGTGTTGGTATTTGTGAGCGGCCCACCCTGAGTTGGGCCTTGGGCCGGATCCGTACCGGCACGCCGCGCTTACAGAAAGTCCGAAAGGCCATCCTTGGCCGTACCAAAAGAGACGTCTGGCCCGCCGGGGGCATCCCCAGGCTTGACCAAGTCAGCCGCGCCTCCCTCGGTCCTAACCAGGAGTGTTGCGCACCTCCCGGGCTATCCTTAGCCCAGAGGAGGGCCCCGCGGACAGTCCGCCTGTCCCTGGGCAGGTGGCGACAGCTGTTGTGCCCCACCATACTTTCCTCGGCCTTGACCGAGAAGAACTGTACCTCCCCGGAGTATCCATAGCCCGGGAGAAGCGCGCGGGCAGCTCGCCTTGTCGTTTGCCCCTTGGGCAGATGGCAACAGCTGCCGCGCCACGCGACGCCCCCAACGGGTGGCGCGAAGCTGGCTCCGACCAGTCAATGCTATATAGCGGATAAAGGGAAAGTGCTTTCTCCCTGCGCAGGCTGCTTCCCCGTATTGGCATTCCGAGACGGACACGTGTCCAGTACTGACCAGACAAGCTTCTCTTTGTAGGCCATAGACAGGACGGAGCCCAAAACGAGACAAGGGCGCCACCACTAAAGATGGACAAAGCAAAAATAGGCGTGGGGCCCACCGTATCAGCTCCGGGCAGTCCGCCGCGCCTATAAAAGGAGAAGCCCGCACAGCGTAACGATCAAGTCTACAAGGTCCAATCCAATCCACGCCTAAGAGAGCACAAGCATCCGAAGCTTCCTTAGCAGTAGCCGTGGCACAGTAGATTCTAGCCACTTGAGTGTTCGAAACTCTCCTGTAAGCTCGGGACCGGCGCCTTCTAGCCCGGTCTCGACGCCCTTGTATTGTTTTCCACCAGATAATCAACGAGTGCTGGAGTAGAGCTATTACCCGGCAGTGGGGGCTCGAACCAGGGTAAAAATCATTTGTCTCCACGGTTTGTATTTCCTTTCGCCTCTCCTCTCACCCCCTCTCAATCTCACCGTACGATGGATCTGTACCCGGATCCCAGGTCGCACCAGGCGTAGTCCAAGAAGACCGCGCGGCCAGAGCCTCCGTGAGCTCGGCCGCCGCCCCGGGATGCTGGGAAGGGTTGTCGTTGGGCCTCACTCCAACTACAAATTCGTCTGCCGGTCCGTGGACCCGCTGCCCTCTGAGGCGCGTTTCCCAGACACTGACAGCTAGTGGTTGGCTATATCATTGGAGATGCTCTAAACGTAGCCGCATATATAGATTGAGTGTAACGCGTTAATTAGTACTACCTCCGGTCACAAAAAAAGTCTTCGTTGACTTTTGGACACGCCTTTGACCATTCGTCTTATTCAAAAATTTAGTTCAAACATGTAAAAATATAAGTAATACTTAAAATATATTTAATAATAAACCAAATCATAAGAAAATAAATGATATTTATATAACTTTTTTGAATAAGACGAATGGTCAAAGGCGTGTCCAAAAGTCAACGGAGGCTTCTTTTGTGACCGGAGGGAGTATTTTTTTATGCAACAAAGTCGTTCGAGACATATTTGCTTAAATGCCTACCTTTGTGCGGTGCTCAAATAAATTGTTGAAATGTATAGGATGATTCATAGATAAACAATGATGATGCAATATACTCCCTCCATTCCATAGTTTCGTTGATCATGCCACTGCCTCACCTACCCACCACATTCCTATCTTACCATCGGGATGCCACCTCCTCGACTCACCTCTAAACTTCTTGGCACACCTTGAATCTTAAGCTTGCGACAGCGACAACAATCAGAGATGGAAGATATATATAGGTGGGCAAATTTGATTGTATCGCTGCCTCTCTTGCAGGCGTCCTCGAGGTACTAAAGTCATAAAAAAAATTAGAAAGGGAGTGGCTGCGGGGCAGTTGCCTGCCCACCTCGACGCCTCCCGCGGGTCCAATTATCGGCCGGTCGCATGGCGAGGGTAGGCGATTGCCGCCGAGCATAAGCGAAAAAAAAAGGGAGACAGGACCGCTGCATGCTGCAAGAAGGTGAGCATGAAAGCATATGCCCGCCTGGTTACTTGCCTCACCTTTTCTTATTGATCCCATCAAATGGAAGATTAGGCTCTCCTCTCTGCAGGTGCATGCCTATGAGAATAGTCGATCGTGGATGGGATGTAGCCGCTCGTGGGGACCATCTGGTATCCTGATCGGGATGGAAGACCATAGGAATGGAGATGGTTAGGGAAGGGATTGAGTTTTTTTAGAGATCCTTATCCCATATATAATAAGGGAATTGCTAACTCCCCACTTACCCGCGCTCCGTCGGCTTCATCCGCTCCGGGACCTCCCGCCGCCGCCTTCCTCCCCTCTGGCGACCTCGTCCTCTCCCGCCACCGCACCGCCAAGGATTCGGGTTAGGGTTTCGGAGGGGTTCAGGGCGCCATCGGGCTTAGAGGAATGGCCAGGGGAGGCGGCGCCCCGGCGGTTGGTTGGGGATGGAGTAACGGAGGCGGCGGCGGCGGCGCCGAAGCTGGGGACGAGGGGAAGGCTGTTGGGGCGACGGTGGCGGGGAGGGGGGGTGATGGCTACGGCCGGGTTAGGTTGGGCAGGACAGCGTCGGTGGCGGGAGGTCAGGCGGCGGGGTGGCTAGGCGTCGGCGCTGGAGCCGACCGCGAGCGGCGGCAGAGGCTGCGGGGGAGGAGGAGGAGCGCGGAGCAGAGACATCGGAGTCGGGGGCGGTGGAGAGGAGAGGAAAAGGGAAAAGTAAGAGAAAGAGTGGGGGAGGCGAGGGCTGATCTGGGCATTGGATTGAGATCAAACGGCTCAGAAAATCGACTAATATGTAGGGAAAAACAGTCGACCGATAAATAGACAGTCCCATACAAGATTAAGATTAATTAGATGACTAATTAATTCCAAAATTAAATTATTTTAGGGGACTTTTAATACTTTTTATATTCTAACACAGGCATCCCTCTCTAAGGACACTTGGCATAGAATGAACACAAACAAACACTCAATCTCTCATCTAAAAGTAGAAGCACTCGATCGAAACATAAACACATGCACATGCAGACTCGATCGTGCCGAGTTGCAAGTCGAATCACACGCACGCTCACAAAGATATGCATGCGCGCGTGCGGCGTGTCTCCTGAGCCCTGAGGTTTAGGGAAGCAGAGGGAGCGCCGCCGCTGGCGAGCTCTTGGGCGGGCGGTGGATGCCTGTGTGCGTGGTGAGCGCCCAGAGCACGGTGAGGAACTCGCCGCCCTGCACCAGCACGCTCTCGTGCCCCTTCACCCGCTCCTCGTCGCTCGACGGCGCCGCGTACACCACCAGCTCCGTCCACACGTCGGCCAGCGCCCTCCACACCTGCGCCCCCGCGCCCTTCTCGCCTACTTCCCTCATCAACGATCCGGCCACCGTCGCGCCGTTCTGCACCACCGCCTTCGCCTTCACGCCCGTCGTCTCCAGGATCTTCTCCGCCCGGGCGCGCCGCCGCCAGAAGTAGTACTCCCAGCAACCGAGCCTCTTCTTCAGCTCCGCCTTCATGTCCTCGAAGACTTGCTCCGCCTTGTCCTGGTTGTCCGGCAGCAGCTCCGGGTGGAAGGCCACCAGGTACGCGCAGTACCTGGACAGGCTCGTCGCCACCACCCTGCTTCTCTGCACGGCCGCCTCCTCCTTCTTCCCCGGCGCCGGCGGGCACGTCACCTCCAGGAGGCTGGTGGCGATGTGCCACGTGAGGATCACCTCCGCGACGCTCTCGCTCTCGCACGCCCACGAGAGATGCGAGAGGTTGTTCCTCGCCAGCGCCGCCTTTCCGTTGGTGAGCGGGGTGTCATCGACTCCGGCGCCGGCGCCGCCGTGGTGGTGCGCCACAAGGTACTCCATGATGGACTGCTTCACCATGTCTGGGACGGGTCGAGTCTGCAGCAGCAGCGACAGCATGGACGGCAGTCCTAGGAAGGGGGGCAAGCGAAGGTTCAGCACGGAGAACTGCTTGAAGCTGATGACATGGCGGCGCATCTTGCCCCGCAGCCACAGCAGGCGGCGGAAGGCGCCGGAGAAGGTGGGGCTCTCACGCCATTGGGGCTTGGCCGTGTAGTCGCAGAGCACCGACACCATGAACCAGTTGGAGAGGAGGAAGACGAGGAACTCCCACACCTCCTCGTACGCGAAGATGATGAGCAGAATGAAGCTAATGGCCATGTCCACCGCGGTGAAGAAGGCTTGCGGCGAGTGGAGAGCCATGGTCAAGAGGATTTTGGTCATCTTGCTGAGGCCACAGCGTAGAGTGTAGTTGTCGCGTTCGATGCTGCTCAGGGTGAAGCTTATGTCGCCATTGCCGCAGAGGAAAATGGTCATGAAGCAGAGGCCACACACGGCGAACGGGAGCAGGATGTAGTTGGCGAGGAAGAAGAAGGGGCTCGCAAGGACGACGGGGACGACGGAGTGGTAGTACTCGCTCAGGAAGTTCACCTCGTCGTTCATCAGCTGGAAGAGAGCCTCCGCTGCCTTGCCGTCGCCATTGTTATAGAGGCCATTGAAGATGAGGTCCCGGCAATCGCGGGCCTCCTCCTTGGTCATCGCCGGCAGGTGCTCGAACCTTCGCCGGAGCAGCTTGAAGAGGGAGAAGGAGAGGCACAGCCTCCTGAGCCGTTGGTCTCCGTCGAAGGTGGTGAAGAGCCTGTCGCTCTCGGCGAGCCTCCAGACATCGCCGACGGTGACGATACTTCTGTCGGCGGCGGGCTCGTTCAGCTCGTAACCATCGGCGGTGGCTTCCTTCACCAGCTTGTCTTCTCCCATCACGATGTACTCGCACCTCTTCAGCAGCTCGCGCCCGCCATGGCCGGCAAGCTCGACGTTCACACTGCTGATCTGATCTTGGTGGTCATCGGCGGCTTCGAGCTTGTGCGCCATGTACGAGGTGATCACCCGGGCGTTCTTGCCGTGGACGTAGGAGCGCTTGCCGTACTCGGTGAAGGCGATCCTCTGCACCACCTTGGTGGCGCAAAGGACCCAGAAGATGCCGAACACCGCCTTGCGCCCCACACGCTTGATGTTGAAGAAGACGAGGAAGCCGAGCCAGACGACGCGGCCAGCGCGGTGGATGGTGGCGGAGTAGCCGCGCATGTGGATCTCGTCGACCTTCTTGCGGAGGAGCTCGACGAGGAGCATCCACAGGAGGATGAGCCCGGCCTGCAGCGACAGGTCGGCGGCGGCGGAGCGCGACGAGTAGTAGCCGCCGGCGGTGGCGTTCTTGGCCTCGGAGAAGAGGTAGGACATGACGGGGAGGAAGAGGGACAGCGCGGAGGAGAGGACGAGGCGGACCTTGGGGTCGAGGATGGCGCTGACGTCGGAGAGGCCGCTGAAGAGGTTGAGGAGGAGGAAGACGCCGGCGAGGGCGAACATGATGACGGAGGCGGACACCATGGACGCCTCATTGCGGCGGTCGGCGTAGGAGGACGTCAGGTTGGCGATGTATGTCTCAAGAAGTTCCTGATTACTGCAATAACTGAAGGAATCAGAAATGGTGGACGCCATCTATTCTTGACTCTCTTGTTCCGGCTAGCTAAGCTAATAAACTGAACATGTGATTGCTGCTGATTAGTTAAGTGCGTATGTTTGGCTTTGGCATGGTTTAGTGTTGGCGCTTAAGCAGCATATATGCATCGAAAACGAGAACACCAAGCATCGCGTGCATTGCAGGGTTTGCTAGCTTCTGCATCAAAAGCAGCGAGAGTCTCGCGCCACGCAGCCCCAGATGCATTGTGCACGTTGCAAGCATGCATGGTTAGTGACGAACTCACGTACTAACATAGAAATGGTAGGCATGACGTGTACGTTTGGAATCCCCTTATTCGCAGCTACTCTGTCGAGTATATAACTAGAGATGCCATTAACTTTCGCACTTAAACAAGAAGTTAGCACTCACATGGCTCCCAAATCGAATTAAGCATATGATCACCAACTTGTTTCGGATGCTACTTGCTGTGATCAAATGAGAAAATAATCAAAGCTCCGGTTTCCCTTTGGAAGCTTTTTCGGTCTTATCCACACAATTGGTCATGTTTCAAAACTCATGCGCAGTCAACCGTCTATCTCACACGATCTTTTATAGAAAACCTCTCAAATTTTCGCAACAAAAGCAATCGAATCCATTCTTCTTCCTCCACTCCTCCTCTCTCCACCTCCCCTCACCCCCTGTCGAGCTTGCCCCTCTCCGGCACGTGGTCGGCGTCAACCACTAGGGAGGAGGCGGTCGAGGGAGGAGAGAAGAAGAGAGAGGGAAGAAAATGAACCCATTTGCATTTTTTTGAAAACTTCAGAGACTTTTTGCAAAAGACCATGTGAGGGAGAAGGTTGATCGTGCACGAATTTCAACGCATGACCAATAGTCACCTGTAATGACTAAAGCAATGGCATAGGCACGCAAGGGGTCAAAAGGCTACGCCATGACCCAGCATGGCCGGTTTGCTACGTTGGCAAGGAGGAGCACCCATAATTATAGACCCGTAAATGTAGCCGAAAGAGAACGTACTGCATTACAAACTAAGCATTGTGCATTAATGTCGTTCAGATCTTGCATTGGCGCCCTATTTCAACCAAGTAGTATCAGAGCCCAAGTAGCCCATATATACACATAGTGGCCCAGCTGACAAATGGTATTAGAGCTTTATGATTGAAACCCGAAATGTCTCCAGGGTCGTAAGTTGTCGGGATGGGTAACCCGATGTGTCAAGGAGGGAGATTGTTTGGTTAGTCCCACATCAGTTTTGACTCTGGTTGGGCTTGCATATGAATGTAGCAGGTCTAAGGAGAGCTAGACCTGAGATTAGGAATTGATCTCAAACCACTTTAAATGGAGAACTTGTAGAGAAAACTTGCCCGTCAGACGAAATCCACGTATTAAAGGAATCTGATGATTATATTTTCTTTAGGTCATAAGATGACCGGATCATAGGGGCTACAACATTTCCAAGCATTTTCCTATGTTTATTTATACAAAAAATATTTTCCATCCCCCATGGATTTCCTCAGCCAATCCATTACCATTGGTCACGCCCTGAGATCCGCGTCCACCCCTCACAACTCACATATGTTTTTTTTTTGCAAAAAATCCTAAAATTTCAAAGCGAAAGCAATTGTGTTTTTCTTCCTCCTCGTTTCCTTCTCCCGAGCCAGCCGCCACACATCGTCGCCGCCGACCAACGTGAGGCTGCAGCGGCCTTGCAGTGGGCTCGGCGTGGTGGTTGAAGCGGCTCAGCGTGCACGTACGGGTATCAACACGGTGGCTGGAGCACATGTCGCCCTAGTTGCGCCCGGCCACCACGGTGGTTGCCGCTGCCGGCAGCAACGGGTGGTGGCATGCTCGGTGGAAGGAGGAGAGGAGAAAAAAAGTACCCAATCATTTTTGGCTTGAAATTTTAGAAAGGGGTTTTGCAGAAGAGCATTGGAGAAAGAGACAGGGAGCTCCATAGGGGTAGAAAAAACCACCATTTTATTCGTAATCTATGGTTAATTTGATTTTCTATTGAGTTTGTAATTTTCTCTTACCTGACTATCGCAGCTGCTCTATCAGGCACTAACAGTAAGCCACATACGCAGCCTATAATTAATCTCGGACGTTTCCAAAAAGCCAAACATAGCTAGTGTCGGCGTCCGTCATTAGCTCTCACGTATACAACGTTACATACAGCTAAAATCGCGTTTGCCCATGCACACATGATTCCCAATGCTGCTGTTTCTTGGCTTAATCTGGAGAAGAGGTATATACATGATGGTGAGGGCCGGGGCTACGGAATAAGCCGTGTCAGAGCACCTCAGCAGCGCTAAGTGGTAATTATGAAAAATTAACATGTAGTTTAGAGACAGTAAATACACGATCTTTTCGATGATGCTAACTGCACCATAAAGTAAGTTAACATGTCAAGCCGACTCCCTACAGTATTATCTATAACATTAATTTAGACTCATATTATGTAATGGTTTTGCTGTCACTATCAGGGAAAAAGGCTTCCCAAGCGGTTGGTAAGCCCCCTACAAATGGTTTTAAAACCGCTTGTAAGCAACCGCGACTGATGCCTCGGTTGTTACCGCGACTGATGCCTCGCTGTAAACAACCGCAACTGATGCCTCGCGGAGCATCACAAGCGGTTCTAATAGAGTGTAAAAAGGCAAATAAATATTGGGCGAGGTGGGATTTGAACCTAGAACCTCTTGACTCACACCTCACCCAGCTAGCCAACCCACCCATGCGCGTTATCTGATAGAATGGGGGGAGCTTTCCTTTTATCTAATCGAAAACCTGGTCTGTACAAGCGGTTGGGGCTATTAAACCGCTTGTAAAGCCAAGCATCCTAAGCGGTTCGTGTTCCCAACCGCTTGCATGTAGAGGTATAGCAGCGGTTGGGGACACAAACCGCTTAGGATTTTAGGTCTTTAGAAGCGGATCGTGCCCCCAACCGCTTCTAGAGGTCATTTTTTGGCTTGAGACTGTTTTGAGACATTAAACCGCTTGTAGAAGTTTGATCTTTTTTTTTGAACCGCTTGAGAAAGCTTATTCCCTTATAGTGTGTATCACAGTCGCCTACATTTCACGTGTTAGCGCATGCGATTTATTTGTTTGCTAGAGATTCGTGCAAGGTGGGCTATTGACTTGCTGTGACTGTGAGTAGCTGTCCCTTGGAGAGTGTGAAGGGGCAGGATATACCATAGGGTCATACGAAGAGGTAAAAATAGACAGAGAAATTTTCATCCATGGAGCTCAGCCATTCCTGAGCCATGGCTTTGGTTGAGCTAAGACCATCTCCAACCGGTGTGCGTCCCAGTCCTAAGTTGCGTCACGATGGAAAAAGGACTGGGACGAGGCAGCCGACGCAGCTCCAAGGGAGTTGCTTCCCGGAAGCAAATCGCGTGCCGTCGGAGAGAGAAACCCTTCACTTCGAGATTCTCTCTCCAATCCCCTCATGCGCCGTTGGCGTAGCGGTCAGCCGCCTTGAACAAGTCGTTGGCGGTCCAGGTCTCATTAATCTCGAGATCCTGGGTGAGCCGCTCGTCGCGGTCTCCGTTTTTGAAGGCGCGGACAACAGATTCATCCGAGATGTTCGGGATCGTGTTGCAGATCTTGATGAAACGCTTCACGAAGTTGCGGAGGGTCTCCCCGTTCATCTGGATCATCTGGTGCAGATCATCCTCCTTGCCCAGACGCACGTAACAGCTCTGGAAATTGGTAATCAGAGCGTCACAAAGTTGGTCCCACGAGCAGATGGAACCTTCCTGCTGATTGAACAGCCACGTCCGAGCAGCGCCCTCGAGGACAGTCGGGAGGTTGTTAGCCATGACTAGCTCATCACCCCCGGCTGCCACGATGGCAGTAGCGTAGATGGAAAGGAACTCTTCTGGGTTTTGGGTCCCGTTGTACCTCTCCATGTGACCGGGCTTGAACTTGGAAGGCCACCTGACAGCGCGGAGCTCATCAGAAAAAGCCTTGCAGCCCAAGGTGTATGCCCGATCATCTTCTTCTGCAGAACCTAGCCTTGAGAAGACGTTGGTCCTGTTGCCCGGATGAACTCTAGCTGAACAGGAGGATTCAGCCTGGAGGAACTCCCTCCGAGACAACCCTCCACGCTCCTTCCTCGTGGTCGTGACGACGCGCTCCTTTCGAGGGGGTCTTCCGTGATCGTAGCGCGCACGCTTGCTCCTTTGGTCGTGATGACCATGAGGGCTCAGTGAGCGTTGTCGACCACGGGTATTCTGTTCGTGACGAGTCGACCTCCGACGGTGACGATGGTCACGCGATCGATCGGAGCATTCGCTGTCCGAATCTTCCCGGGCAGATCGACTGCGTTGCCCGGAGGAAGTATTGACTTCACCCATGGACTTGAGGCCTTCGGCCATCCGTTCTAGGTGAGTAGCAACAGCATCGCCGCATCGCCCATACGGGCGAGGTCAGCCTGGTTGGTAGATCTTATCACCGAAGCCATCGTTTGGAGTCTTTCCCGACTCTGCTCAAGGGGTCTTGGGATCCCTGAGGCGTCCGCGTCTTACCCGACCAAGGTCTAGTTATGCGGGGATTCATCCCGAGCATGCTGAACTTCTGCCGGGGGGCTTGGTGCAGGTACACGATGCGGGTCGCATTGTTGTCGCTTGCGCCGATCGCGAAACCGTGCCAAGGCTCTGCCGATTGAGGCATCTAGGCTACGGCGAACAACTTCTTGTTCGCGAGCGGCCTGTGCAGCCTCATCGAGTCATCGAGCGGAATCAACATGCTCGACCTCATCTGCCGCCGCTGCCCGTGCAGGATCTTCTGAAGTTCCTGCGCCGGCCATGTTGACGCTGCGACGGCCGTGCGAAGGCGCACCAGACGGTGTCATCGCTGTGTCTCCACAGGAAGAATCGACTGACATGGTCTTGGAATCCGAGAGATCTAGACCGTCGTACAGATCGTCGGTTCCGTAATCATCGTCGATGACGGGAGTGTGATCTGAGACTATCTCCGGAGCATAGCCGGAAACCGTTATCCCAGATACAGAAAGTGATCGAGATCGAACAGATCGATCAGATCTGACAGGGGATGAGGCATCCTGTCCTTCTGAGTCATAGTCCTCAGGAAGAATTTTCTGGTCGCTGATGGAGTTCGACATGCTCGATCTACTAGATCCCCACGGATGGCGCCAACTGTCGATGGTTGAGATATCGATCTCAAGTCAACTGAGGTTCTTGAGAAAGGGGAGATAGGAGACACGCCGAACAGAGCGAACAACGATCAACGACGAACAGGGAGACACGAGTTTTTATCCTGGTTCAGGCCTATCGGGAGAGATAATAGCCCTACGTCCAGCCTTTCTTTATATCAAAGAGGATTACAAGGTGAACCCGGCGAGACGAACTGGTCTCGGCGAGTAGTATGCGACAATGCGAGATTGGATCCTCCCTAAACGCCGTAGGGGCTGGTTTATATAGTGGTGAACAACCGACCTACCGAAGGATAATCGGGTCGGGCTAACTACGAGATCGTAACGAACTCAGTAGTACATGCCAAATACATCCAGAGGTAGATAAGGTAAACTCCAATTCTTGGGGATCATGACTCCTATTCCAATCCGGGAAACCACGTCCGGGTCTTCACGTAGCCGTGCAGATCTCTGTTCGAGTCGGACTCAAACACGAGGCCTAGGCCGTTACGCACCGTGCCGACCAGGAAGCTGTTCGGCAAGATGCTCATGGGCCTGACAGAACCTTCCAGGGAGTTGGACCCTGGTAGGCTGTTCGATTGGGCCGTCAGGGAGTGGGCCATGGCAATGGGCCGTGATTTTATCCCCGACAGTTGCCATCAAGACGGAGCCAATGGCCTTCCTGGTTGCTGGACAAGAGCCGTCAATGACGTTCTCCCACCACAAGGGGAAGAGGTGGCCGCCGTTAGGAGGCGGCTGCTAAATGGAAAGATGGAGCCAGTCACCGGTGGATTGCCATATGCCACTGGAGTACGGAATATGCTAGACGCATCCTATAATTAATCTCGGACGTTTCCAAAAGCCAAACCTAGCTAGTGTCGGCGTCCGTCACTAGCTCTCACGTATACAACGTTACATACAGCTAAAATCGTGTTTGCCCATGCACACATGATTCCCAATGCTGCTGTTTCTTGGGAAAATTGGTTGTATGACACTCGGTTGATGTGCCTTGCAGGAACTAACACTCAATTGATGTGCCTTTTGATAAATAACACCGGGCACACATATTCCGTTTATATATGAAATTTTGAACATTTTCCTCGCTTTCCCCTCTTTTCGTTTTCTTTTCCACCAATCTAAAGCATGAAAAGACCGAAATGCCCCTGCCTTAAGTACTTGTTATTCACTAGATCAGTTGGCAAATATATATGAACTATATACGGCGGGAAATCAATTGGCTGATTGGACAGGGATATATGATTCGGTTGGAGCCTGGAGGAGTATAGCAATTAGCTTAATCTGTTTTTATATTTGCCAACTAATCTAGTGAATAACAAGTACTTAAGGCAGGGGCATTTTGGTCTTTTCATGTCTCAACTTGGTGGAAAAGAAAAGGAAAAGAATTGAAAAGCTAGGAAAATGCTCAAAATATCATATATAAAAGGAATACGTGTGCCCGGTGTTATTTATCAAAAGGCACATTAACAGAGTGTTAGTTTCTGCGAGGCACATCAACTAAGTGTCATATAACCAATTTTCCCCTGTTTCTTGCTTAATTTGGAGAAGAGGTATAAACATGATGGTGAGGGCCGGGGCTACGGAATAAGCCGTGTCAGAGCATCTCAGCAGTGCTAAGTGCTAATTATGAAAATTTAACATGTAATTTAGAGATAGTAAATACACGATCTTTTCAATGATGCTAACTGCACTATATAGTAAGTTAACATGTCAAGCCGACTCTCTACAGTATTATCTCTAACATTAATTTGAACACATATTATGTAATGATGTGCATGCTACATCTTGTAATTCGATTTAGTCTGCCTCTTACTAGTTAGGAGCTAGACTATTTTCTTTTCTTTCTTCCATATAGTAGATTAAAAGTTGATTGGCAATCTTAAAGCCAGCACGTTGCATGGGTCCATGGGTGACTTTTGCTGACTATAGTTTCCATGCACGTTATAGTCTACTAGTATAGGATACCTGAGCAGGACGTTTGGAATACCCTTTGGAAGTTGATTTACTTGTTTATAATTAGAACCAGAGATGCCATTAGCTTTCGCACTAATAAACAAAGCACTACCATATGCATGGTTCCCAAAAGAAAAAGCACATGCATGACCCCATATTCACCAACTTTTTTTTATGCTAGCTTGCTGTGATCAAAAGAAGATATGCTACGTCTACATGATCTGTTTATCTAATCAGAAAGGAGTGGTTAATTAATTAGTCGATCGCCAATTAATCATGATCAAGCAAAGATACTACATAATATGTCTATCTAATCAGAAAAGAATAGTTCATTAAGTGGATCGCTAAATCATGATCAATTATGCATGTTTTTCAGTCTGTTCGTCTCGCTTACCCATCAGGTTTAGAGCTAGTGTCGGTCTATAATTGAGGAATTTCTGCTATTTTTTATTTTTATTAACTTAGTAAATTGTTTACCTTTATTTTATTTTATCTGGTTGATTCTATCAGCTTGATAATAAATTTATCTTATGAACTTATTGGTTTAGATTTGTTGAACTCGAGTTTTCGCTATTTTTCATCTGTGTTTGAATATGTTTCCTTGTGTTTTAGTGAATCTAGAACAAATCTAATCGGCTAACTAAACCTAATTATGTTGTTTTTCCTTGCCGATTGTAGAATAAAATCAACTAGCACGGTCGGAACCCGATTTTGACGACGATGGGGCTCTCTACACTTAACTCTATGGTGTATTTGGCAATTACACTTTTTAACGCGAACAATAGCACTGTGCTGGACGGAATGAGCATTTTGTAAAGCTCTTTGGTGTGCGGTCGGTTCAGCTTTGCCCATATAGATTACACAGATGCCATCAGCTTTCGAATTATAAACAAGAAGCACCAAGGTTCCCAAATCAAAGCACAATGCCGGCCCGTCCTCAGCAACTTGTTTAATTTGATGCTAACTTGCTGTGATCAAAAGAAGATATAGTATAATCTAGTTATCTTACTCGAAAGGAAAAGATGTACTGCACAAACCTAGTTAATAATTCAAAAGGAAAAGCTAGGTTGATTGGCAAATCTTCATCGATGGTGTATTTTTTTTTCTTTTTGAGTGCGCATGTGTCTCGCGCCATTCAGGCGTACAGCTCATTTTTGCCCATGATTTAAGGAAGTTAATTTTGACGCATGCATTCATGTACATTCAATAAAGCAGCAAATGAATTATTAATAAGTGAACATCAGGATCGATACTTCTCTCTCTGTGTCTATTATATCTCTCTCTACATACATACATACATACATACATACATACATAGGAGTATGTGGCACAGCTCATTAGTATCGGTTGAAGACACCAACCGATACTGATAAGCCCCTCAGGGACATTGATGAGTCATAGCATTCAACTGGTACTGACATTATATGACTATCGTGTGAGTGAACCGGTATTAATGTTGTTGGGTATCAGTCTCAGATGACGTGTGCCGATTCAAAAACCACTATTGACTGTCGTATCTAACCAGTATTGATATGCTGTTCCGTAGTAGTGTTGGGTGAAGTGACAATGAAAAACATAGGGGTGCTATACACATGCATGGGATCACTATCTCTAGTTTAACAAATTTAAGATGTTCTACCGGGAGTTTTTCACTTTTAATATTTAGCTAGTCGAGAACTAATTAAGCTAGAATGATATGTGGAGATCAGCCAGTACGTACATAGGATCTTGTCAAGCAAGGCATATATACCTTCTTGATAGATCGATTGAAGCAATTAATTTTTGTAACCCTTTTGTTATCTATCTATCTATCTATCTAAAACAGAGTTAAACGGAGCCACCACATTAATCCTAAAATCTTATAAATTCTCACATTAATCAAAAAATAATAGAAATTCTCATGTTAATCGTAGAAAAAAAAGATTCTACGTCGTTGAATATGGATAATATTATATAAATCTAACGGTCAATATTAAAAAGATAGAAAAGATAGCTATTAAAAGTGATCTAATATATTAGAGATAAACTCTAAATCTGATCTTATATATTAGAGATAGATTATGAGTTAAATATTACCCGGACAAGAGCTATATATAATTAATCAATCCCTTCCTTTCTCACGTCTATCCGTCCGGCCTGATATTTTGTTTGTACTAGCCAGTTTAACTAAACGATGGCGGCGTCCACGGCCCTGTTCCTCCTCGCGACGACGGCGTCAGCCCATGCCACCGTCCCGGCCAGCACGGCGAAGGCCGTCCGGTGGGTGAACAGGCACGACCCTTTCCTCGGCTTCGTCGTGCCCAACGCGTAATTAGTTAACCTAGTTCCCTTGGCCCAAGGGGGGAGGGGTCTTTTTTCTCCACCCACTCTGTATTTCCTCTCTTTTGATCAATACAAGGCAGTACTCCTGCCCATTGTTAAAAAAAAAAAATAGATGGAACCGCTCCTCCGCTTGCCGAGCTTCTCCATGGCCAAGAGCCTGCCATACCTCGACGTCGCGGGTACTAATAAATAAATCAATAGCAGTATAGCACAATTACTACAACCACCAACCCAGCGAGCTGCACATATTCCTAGCCTGAACAATCTCGGCGGTGAGCTCCCCAGCATCACGTCCACCATTGCGAGACAAAAGATTAATTAAACCACGTTCAAATCATATACCGGTATATATGCACATGTGCACTCACATCTTGCAAGGTTCGCATAGCTAATACCTGAATGAAGAACTAGCTGATACCTGAAGGTCGAACGAATGGCCATAGCGTATACACCGCATATTATGTGCCGCGTCGTCCAAAAATCCTCCACCATTCGATCAATATCCACCAAATCAGATAACCATTCAATCGTCATCCACCAAATCAGATAAATAAATGATAAATAAATAATCTCTATAACATATTACTAAAGCTCATCTGATATATTAGAGATAAACTCTAAATCTGATCTGATATATTAGAGATAAATTATAAGTTGAAGATTACTCTAAAAAAGATTATGAGTTAGAGATAAACTCTATACACTGACACAAATCTAGCCATGCAAATACACGAGAGTTAACTGACACCAGTACACTAATTCTAAAAGACTAAAAAATCACATATATATTAATCGAAGAGAGAAAAAAAAAAAGAAGATCTATAATGTTCATTATTGTGGGTCCAAATTATAGCGGCTTAGATTAAATGTTAAAATAGTAAAATAAAAGCAATTTAAAATGAATTCATATGGAATATGATATTAAAAGGAGTTTATATCAAATACAAGTACATATTTGGAATCTAGCTGCGCAAATGTGCGGGTCACATTGCTCGTTATATTATTAAAGTAGAGAAAAACGAAGCCACCACGTTAATCCACATCACCCAGTTATTTCAGCCGTTCGATCAATGGTAGGACCAAATTATAACGGCCTAGATCAATCAAAGAAATTCTCATATAAATCAAGAAAAAAAGATGTGTGCCGCTGATTTTTGTGGGGCCAGATTATAACGGCTTAGATTAAAAGAAAAACGGAGCCACCACGTTAGTCCATATCACCCAGATTATTTCAGTCGTTCGATAAACGATGGGACCAAATTATAACGGCCTAGATCAATCAAAGGAATTCTCACATAAATAAAGAAAAATATAAAAGATATATGTCGCTGATTTTTATGGGGCCGGAGTATAATATATAGCTTAGATTAAAAGAAAAATATTAGAAATTCAGATTAAATACTAAAGATGATATAATATGATTATTTTAGACGTTGATCAACTATGGGACCAAATTATAACAACCTAGATTAATCAAAGAAATTCTCACATAAATCAAACAAATAAAAGATCTATGTGGCTTACATTAAAAGAAAATATTAGAAATTCAAATTAAATATTAAAGCTGATATAATATATTAGAGATAAATTATACTCCCTTCATTCCAAATTATAGTTCACTGTTGACTTTTGGATATTTCATTTGACTATTCGTCTTATTCAAAAAATATATGTAAATATTATTTATTTTGTTATGATTTGTTTTATCATTAAACATACTTTAAGCATGACTTATATTTTTGCATGTTTGAATTATTTTTTTGAATAAGACGAATGATCAAAAGGGGTGTTCAAAAGTCAACAGTGAACTATAATTTGGAACGGAGGGAGTATATACAATCTGATATATTAGAGATAGATAATGAGTTCGAGATATGCTGAAACAAATCTAGCCGCACAAACGCGCGGGCCACCTCGCTCATTTTTTTAAAGAGGGGCAGAGAACTGTCGTGCTATTTCATTAAGTATGAGAAAATTAATTAAAGGCCCATGCAAGCACGGGTACAACGACCACAGCACATCCGCCGCAGACCTTGCCAAAACCAGACACACCACCGATCAACGCCAGGACAGAACTAACACCTACAAAGGGGAATATAGCGAAACTGATGCCACCTGAGAGAGAAAGAGAGAGGGAGAAGGGGGAAATGCTGACCACAACCAGACACACAGAATACCACCAAGTAACGACGAACGGCTAAAAAAGGACAAGCCAGGAACCACCCAAAGGGCCACTACGACGCCTTTAACAAAGTAACGACGAAAGAAACCGTCGTCGCTGCAGACTGCACAAAGCTTTCGCCCAACAGAGGAACAATACCGCGGTGCCTACAGAAGGGAACGATGCTAAACGTGCTGGGTTTAGTCCCACATCGGATATTGGTGATGGGGAGCACAACCTAAAAAATGGAGGCACCCCTCTCCCACAAGACTAGTTTTTTGGGTTGAGTTGGCTAGGATTTAGGTTGTGCTTCCAGTTGCTCCAATAGATTTGGGAACCTGTGCCCGAGACCAGGCATTGGTCTCGGGAGGAGCCGGATAGCTGTGTATCATGAGATGGGCCGAATTGCAGCGGGCTCTAACAAAAAGCGCCGCCACCGCTGTCCAGAAAGAGCTGGGCAGGGTTTTCGCCCATTGCACCCATTCCTGCCTCCACACTAGGGATGCGCCGTCCGCATGAAGAGCAAACCAAAGTGCTGACATTGCTAAAGCTCTATCCAGAGCCCAGAGGCCAGCCGGTCCCCGAAACCCGGCAAGGAAGACGCCGCCAACCCTTTTGTTATTCGACGACATGTACTTGAGCCCACAAAAACAATGAAGATGGACACAGGTAATTAACATATCACTTCATAGGTACAAAAACAGCCAAAGCATGAAGAATTTAATGAAAGGTAGCTAGCTGCTAACTAAATTATCATCGATCATTAAGCTTTACAGATAACGGGGTTGCTCGCGCGAGTAGCATTGACGTCGCGGACGAAGGCGACGTTGCGGCAGTACACCTGGACGTCGAACAGCCTAGTCTTGGCGACGCCGACCTTGAACCGCACCTGCGCCGTCACCACCACGACTAGCTTGCCGCCGCCGATCCGGTCCTCGCCGGCGAAGGCTGGACCCAAGCTATCCGCCACCAGGAGCACCGACGCGTTGACGATCTCCTGAGGCCGGCCATCGTCTCTCGGCCCCAGGTACTCGTCCGGCAGCGCCGTGTCGTTCTTGAGGTGGATGATGGCGTCCGTCACGGCGGGGTTTGTGGTGTTCCGGACGTCGACGAAGACGCTCTGGTACCTCACCTTGGCGCGGCGGCTGGTGGTGGCGGCGGCAATGCTGACGTTGAGGTACAGCCCCTCGCCGCCGCCGCCGCCGGCGCCGTAGTCGGTGCGGGTGGCGCGTTCGACGGAGAAGGTGATTTGCGCCGGGTGGAGGATGACGGAGACGACGATGACGATGGCTGCGGCGGCGAGGGTTCCTCCGAGAGCCGCCAGGATGTAGTGCTTGGTGTTCCATGATTTGCTCATTGGATCGGCCATGGATGAAGAATGAGTGGATCGATAGTGTACAGGGAGGTATAGAGATAGAGAGAGCTAGAAGCCTAGGAGTATGTCAGAGCCGATCGCGAGAGCATATATGCATAGCAGCCGATTCCGGTAAGCGCACGTGACCGGTGGTGGCGGTACGCCCGGATCACGTGCATGCACGCATTATACCGTACTACTCACTCTTAGTGAACAGATCCACATATAGATACAAACATAAATGGTACAGTACTTAGCAACCTCGGTAAAGACTTCTCCAAGATAACTGGGATTTCAGTTACCTCTGTGACCACCAAGGATTTTTTTTTTCGTTCGAAATTTCACGAATTTCGGGTATTTCGCTGGCGGCCGAAATGCTGCCGATATTTCGTTTTGAACATATTTAAACCTAATTTAAAACTAAGGTATAAAATAAAGGCACACATGGCCTTAACACAAGGTCTCCTTTGGTCTGGTGGTAAGCACAAACAAGGACAAGGCCTAAGACCTGGGTTCGAAGCTTGAGAAATGCAATTTTTTCCTAACTTTTTCAAAAATTCAAATTTTCTATTTTTATTTCGTTCAAAATTTCGTGAAATTTCACGAATTTCGGTAATTTCGCTGGCAACCGAAATTTTTCTTCTACCGAAATTTAAATCCTTGGTGACCACCGAGTCTTCATTTGATATTTTGGTAAAAAAATCTCTTACCTTTTGGATTTCAAATAATCAGGTCCTTCTTCTTCTTCCTCCGATCCCCCTCCTCCTCCTACCCGATCCGAGCCAGTCGGCACTCGGCAGCGGGTGACACCTCACTGGCCAGCACACGACCACCCATGCATGCGCAACTTGGGCGTGGTGCGGAACACGGGGTGTGAGCCGACGTGGTCAACGGCTGGCCAGGGAGTTTGTCGTCGGCGGCGATGCCGCCAGGTGCAGGCAACGCTACAAGAAAAGTGCTTATCTATGACGAAAATGTCATGACATTGTGATTTATCGTGATATAAGTGAACTTTTCTGTGACGAAATTATGTAAGCCGTCATGGGTCGTATCGCATCCCCTCGGCCGATGGAATTTAGGCCCTGTTTGTTTGAGCTGCAGCTTCTCTAAAAGCTGCTTCTGGGAAAAGCCAGAAAAAACTAGCTTTTGTGAAAAGCTTAGATCACAGTACAAATTGGGCTTTTGGTGGCTTTTGGCATCTTTGAAGGGGTTCTAAAAGCTGGCTGTTTGTTTGAGCTTCTGACTTCTGAGGCTAAAAGCTGGCTAGAAGCTGAAACAAACAGGGCCTTAGTGACGAATCAGTAAATTTTGTCATACAAATGTGAAATAAAATGTCACAAATATTTGATCCGATGGATGACACATAGGTGTCCTTTTTGTGACGATATATAGATGACGAAACTTATTTCGTCAAAAATTCGTCACTGAAGAAAAACAATGACGTTTTTTCGGTTATTGGTGACGTATTTGGGACGTCATAGATTAGCATTTTTTCTTGTAGTGCAACCATCTCGAGTGGGAGGAGGAGATGGAAGAAGGATATGATCATTTTTTAGAGATTTGCAGGAATGATTTTGCAAAAATACCTTTTGTCTAGATGGAAGCATGGAACCGAAACACGGATCTCAATGCACATATCATGTGGTCGTGAAGATTATTGAAACCCCAATTAGCTTAGAGTAGACCTGATCATGGGAAGCCTAGTTCGGCAACTCGGTCCGACCAGTGGATCGGACCGAGCTCGGGACTCAATCTAGAGCCTGGCTGTCGGGCCGGGCCGAAGATTTTGCGCGATTTTAGCCTGGTTGGGTCGGGCTTTTAGGCTTTGGGCCGGACTCGAGCCCATTTTTGGAGCCCGATGGACCTGGTCGGGGTCAGGCCTGGTCCAGCGGGACCGGGCTTTTCCAAGCCCGGCCCGAAGCCCATCCTAGCTCGACGTTTAAACGGGTCTAGCTTAGAGAAATCCATTCTCCTTAGAGCATGTACAAAGCTACAACTCAGATATCTTTAGGCTGTCTCTAAACGATGACATGTCATATGTTTGCTTAGCTGAATGAGAGAGAAACAGGAGAGAGAGGAGTGCTGGTGCTCCAGCAAGCGACGGCGCCAGCCGGTCTACTGCGGCGAGCTGTGGCTTCTCCTGATTGCATGCATGCATGCACGCAAGTACATGCTTATTGTCTAAATTATTTTTGCTATATCTTTTTATTAGTATTTTCGATTACCGAACCGATTTCAAAAATGGTTCCCGACATTTTTTTGAACAAAACTAGACCACACTTGCCATATAAATTTTAAAAGATTAAAATTTTTATTTTTTTAATTATCTATTGTTTGTTTTTAAATTTTTGTTTAAGATTTATAACCCCCTTGATCACCACAGTTTTTAAACTCAATTCAACTATTAAATAACTATGCAGACAGTTTTAGAGACAACCCATTGTATGCATTATCTATACAGTTGTCTCTAGCTGACATGGCAATGTTGTACATGCCCTTAGCAACCTATACACTTGGAGTACTACTCCAAGTATGTAGCTAGCCAGCCATGCATGCCCATGCATGACTAAAGCGACTAAAGCGCTCCCAAATCCCAATACAAATGACTTGTTAACACACAAGTCGAGAAGAATCGGACGATGTTGTTCGCAAGAAAAGCACCTACTAGCTTCGGAGTCTTACGTGATGCGTCGTGCACATAAGATGTCATGACATCGAGTTAAGTAGCTATAAATGGATAACTAATGGCCAGGTTAGTGTTTAGAGCTAGCGCTAGGCAGCTAGCTGCCGCAAAGTAGGTAACAGAAGCAAAGCATATATAGCGGCTATACTATTTTACAGTTATGGCGGCGCCGGCCGACGACGCCGACACCTCCGGCTCTGGCGAGAAGGCAACGTTCCCGTGGCTCGCGGCGGCGCGTTTTGCGGTGGCCGTGGCGGTGGCGGTGCTCATCGTCACGGTCATCGCGCGCGCGATCGTCGTGGTTCTCCGCCGCGAAGAGCCCAAGATTTCCGTCGTCGGAGGTTTCATCGCAGTCAGCCGGGAGGACTTCCCGTCTGTTCGGGGGCTGGCGTTCAACTACACCCTGCGGGCCATCAACCCCAGCGGCCGCGTCCGCATCTACTTCACCGACATCACCGGCAAGCTCCTGTTCAAGAACGCGACGTCGCCGGCGCTGCAGGGTCTCGCCCGATTTAAATTGCCGGAGGACATGGCCCTGAAGACGCCGGCGGAGGAGCTGCAGCAGCATGTGCACAACGCCTTCAATCTTACCGCGCAATACATGTCCACTTGGCGGAGATCCTACTACGAGTTGCTGCACAACGACAGCACCGGCTTCTACATCCCCGACGCGATGCTGCGGCTGAATGGCACCGTCATCACCGAGGTGTACTCCGGCCACAACCGGACCGACCCGGAGCCGACCGTCTTCTGCTGCTCGCCGCTCACCATCGGCGGCGACCCCGCGGAGCACACGGCCGTCGACGACGCGCAATGCCGCCCCAACGATCATACCTGCGACACCGAAACGTGACCGGCCGCCGTTTCCATTAGCGCTAGCCGCGCGGGCGTTCATTTTCTTGGTGATCATATTGGTTTCACTTTTCTCGTGATTCTTCGCTAGCCTTCGGTGTACCTTTTAACTAATTTTATAGAACCGCTTTGATATTAGATGACTGAGACTTAGCCGATTTTCTGGACCGTAAATCAAACATTCTCATAGGATACAAAAAAGATCCAACGAAAACACATAGGTATATAAGAAAATCGACTGATCCGAGTCGTCTAATGATTAGCAAAAGTGTAATTCTATAGGTTTGCTTTCTATATTATTCAGCGTACGTGTGGGTGTCTTGCAAAGATAACAGAGATGCTACTGTTCACATGAATAGTACCCACGGCCACACACTCCTTAAATACGTAAATAGCATGTAATTGGGCTATGATTATGTTTTGAGCAATTTTTATTTCAAAAATTGTCCTTTGCGCGCCATTGATTTGTGTGGTGGGGACTGGGGAGACGAGAATTGAGAGATTGAAATTAGGTTGTAGATGAGTTTTATCATTGTCAAAGGCTTAAAGTTGAGAATTCTATTATTTCACGGGTGCACTATTCTTGCAATTTGGTCAAATCATATTGTTTTGCGAGATCATTATGTTTGGTACCGTGAAAAACTACTCCATTTACATATAATTAAATCGGGGATCCCCGCTGGTTGATCGGTATCAATTAATTGCTATTAAAGCCTCAATTGCTCACGGTACGTGCGTTCTTGTTTATGCCAAGATCATCAATGGAGGGCATGTCGAGGTTGAGTTATCATTAACTTTGGCTTGGCATGAGAGAAGAACAAGCAAGACCCACAACAACAACCATGGAATTCGGATTTGTTCTTTCAAGCGAGTTTCATCAACGCCGCAAACAAGAAACTTGTGGAGAAATTGGGATTAATACACCATATCTGAATCAATATTGATTGTTATTGTTATTATGAGAAACGAGCAAGGTGGCCCACGAGTTTGCGCGGTTAGATTTATGTTGACATATAGATTTTATCTTTAATTCATAATCTTTTTTTGGCTAATCTCCAACTAATAATCTATCTCCAATATATCAGATCAAATTTAAAGTTTATCTCTAATATATTAGATCAGGTTTAGTAGTTATCTTTTTAATCTTTTCAATACTAACCGTTAGATTTACATAATAATATCCATATTCAACGACGTAGATCTTTTCTTTTTTCTACGATTAACGTGAGAGTTTCTACTATTTTTCGATTAATGTGGGAATTTTTAGGATTTTAGGATTAATGTGGTGGCTCCGTTTAACTCTGTTTTATATAGATAGTAGATAGATAGATACCAGTTACAAATCAAGTCGAGGAATATTTAAACCATGTTTGTTTTCATAAATCCATATGCGTGCGGGTATTTCTAAAATATGTGCTCGTGGCATTACAATATTGGTCGACGACCATATGGCAGGCTATCTTACAGATGGGACATGGCCACAATCAAGCCATCTAATGGATGGGACATGGCCACAATTGTTCAAGCTGAATGAAAACTTATTTTTATCTCACATTAATTGTTGGTTGACAACCACAAGTGTTGTTATGAACCATCAAGTGGGCCATGGGTATATGGTTTGAGAATACACAGTTAGTGTGGCCGTCTATGTGATTATTATCGTCGACATCATATGGAAGACCTTCATCGAGGGTGGTCGCTTGGTTTGCCTGATCTAGGTATAAATATATTGTAGACAATCTCTTTTTGACCATCGGCTATGGGTTTTATGATAGTTGTCGAAAACAATATGTTTCCATGCAAATTTTTTTCCAAAAAATATAATAATTCATAGCTTTAGCGGACGCTATTATCGATCACATCATGGACCGGGAATACATCTGCTTCCAACTTTCTAGGAACCTGTGGCCATTGTGCTTTGGGGGAAAAAAACCCAAGGCTTGTCATGGGCTCTTTAATAATTCTAAAATATTACTATTATACTTTGCATGGAACTCACGCATTAGTTCTCTATTAAATATAGATGAACATTGTGTGCTTTCTTCTTTAGAGCATATAATTAAAAAGAAAGTTTTCCACGCAATAGATAAGCAATCGATGCTTTATATATACTTCCTTATTTAATATTTATAGTACTACTTGAAGAGTACTTTGCCAGTTCCAGTGCTTCTTCAATTTACACACACTTTGGATGGCACTCACGCATCCATCCCCATCCCACATAATTGAACATCTATGTGCTAAACTGGGTAGTAGCTATGTGCTGTAGCGCAAAAATGCGTAATTTTTATACTTTGGTATGTATTGGTAAACCAATAGAAGTAGGACAAGATGAAATATTTTTTTTGTGATCCGTTGGTGTAGTAATATGTATTTGTTAAAACTTAAAATATCAGGGTTTTTTTTGTTTTTTTGGGTGTGACATGTCCGTTGCTAATGTGGAGTCCGTTGCTAGTTTGGTCTAAATCTATTACGATTCGTTTGTAGTTCACTAGTCGCATCAGAGCGCCTATGGCGCGCCCAGCGGGGGAGAAAGACGCGGGAGAAAAAAACCCGCGCAGCGGCCGGCGCACAAAAACCGCGGGCGGAGCGACGCGCGGGCAGTGGAAAAACCGAGAGCGACACGAGCGAGCGTGGAAAAAAAACACGTGTGCGCCTATGGCGCGCCCAGCGCGGGAGAAAGACGCGGGAGAAAAAAAACCCGCGCAGCGGCCGGCGCACGCGAGGAAAAAAACCGCGAGCGGTGGAAAAACTGAGAGCGACGCGAGCGAGCGCGGAAATAGTAGTCGTTTAAGACATTGACATGGTCTCCAAAATAAAACTTTAAACATATAAAACTATCAAAAAATTATTTATAATGCATTAAAAATTATAATATAATGAAAGTTTTTTTAAGACGAATCTATCTATATGATTTTTATGTTCTCAATTGAAATAGTTTAAAAGTTTTCTATGCATAAAGTTTTAAAATTTTAACTTAGGATAAGTATAAAATGACCACTATTTCATAACGGAGAGAGTACTACTTGAAGAGTACTTTGCCGGTTCCAGTGCTTCTTCAATTTACACACACTTTGGATGGCACTCACGCATCCATCCCCATCCCACATAATTGAACATCTATGTGCTAAAATGGGTAGTAGCTATGTGCTGTAGAGCAAAAAAGCGTAATATACTTTGGTATCTATTGGTAAACCAATAGAAGTAGGACAAGTTGAAATATTTTTTCGTTATCCGTTGGTCTAGTAATATGTATTTGTTAAAATATCAGGTTGTTTTTTTCTTTCGGGTGTGACATGTCCGTTCCTAATCTGGAGTCCGTAGCTAGTTTCGTCTAAATCTATTACGATTCGTACGTTTGTAGTTCATTTCCCTATCGAAAATGTTTTGGGTTCAGTAGTCTTGTGTTGCTGAACACATTGTGTAGTTATGCACAGGTCTTTTTTCCCCTTAATTTTCAGATAAAGAACAGCTTGCACAGGTGGTCATATGGTACGTCAACCAGTAAAAGGAACAGGTATATATAACCGTAAAAAAAATAAATCCATTTTTTATATGAGATATTAATTAAAGGGAGCGGTTGCGGACCAGTCGTCTGTCCACGCCCGCGCCTCCCACGGTGGCACGGGGCTAGTCATCGGCGGCTGCGCAGCAAGCCCTGCGCAAAAGTGTTAATTAGGCATACTGCCCTGTATCATCAGCAGGCAACTCACAATTACGTAGAGGGAATATTTTCAATTATCGAATTTGTTTACCGACTGGTACCTGAACACTCATCTAGGCAGCATAAGTTAGAGAATTACATGATCTAGGACAATACAACACTTGAACATTGACAAAACAGTTATTAATAATTCATCTAATTCTGTAGAGAAAGGCTGATTTAAGGGCATCTTGGTTTGTCCTCCTGGTGAATGCCCTGTTTCAAATTGAAAGCATCCATTTCAAAAACAACAGCTAAATAGCCCATGCTCATGGCCAGTTTGTATCCTTGTAACCAAGTCATTGCTTCGGCATGATCTGTATCAATAGAGGACTGAACCTCTCTCCACCTATCATGAAATGGCCTGCCCCTGATCATTTCCTGCAATAGCACTCCATTTCCTTGTTCCTGGCTCTGAAAAAAAAAAAGATCAATGCAGGATAGTAAGGATATGCTAATCATGTAACAGAAAGATCCAAGGTTGATGAACAACCTCCATACTTGCTTGGTTAGTAAGGATATGCTAATCATGCAACACAAATGTGCGGTATTACAACGAAAACCATGCCCCCTTGATTCCGCCCATTTCCTGTACAAAATCAAAAGAAAAGACAGCAACATTTAACAAAGGAAACCCAATGCAACATGGTTCTAAATGCTCGCCAAGTTGATGCCTACTCAAATTCAACTGTACCTAATCTGATTTAACCCCTCCTAAGTTAAATGCTAAGTCCACTGACAGAATGTATAAGTTTAACGATGCGTAGTTTCAACATATTATCTTATTCAACTTGAATAAAACACCTGGTACTATTCGTGGAATATAACTACAATTTCAAAAACATGTCAGTATGCCCACTAAGCAGGTTTTATATATCATATCATGTATGTGGCATGATATGTGCCTGCAAGGCTGGCATACGATTATCAGGTATGTGGCGTGATATTATTTGGTTGGTTGAGTGCCGGCGGAGACTATTCAGGCGACGAGTGAGTCTCGCGATCAGAGCGGGAGGACCGTTAGCAAGGGAAGAGCACGGTCTCGTTTTTACCCTGTTTAGACCTCCACCATAGAATAATAGCCCTACATCCAATCTTATCATTAACTTTTGAAATACATACAAAGGTTGAGTAGCCGAGGTGACATATCGCCTGGTTTTACTCTGGGTGGAAGTGTTGACCTATCCCTTGAGGGCCTTATACTCCCCTTGAAGAGAGAGGGAGGCCACCACAATATAGAGGGTGGACCTCTCTCCCGTCTTGTCAAACTGAAAAGTCTTTGAGGTTCACCACCGCGTGTATGGAAGGCCCACCCGCATGCAACCTCTCGGGGCGTACATTCGTCGGGGACATTCTCCTTGGCGTATGGGAGACAAGTATGAGTCACACATCCTGCTTGAGGGTCCTTGTGGGGAGGGTTGGCTGGGATCACGGTGTGTGCATGCTAGGGTCTAGCGGGTTGGGGCCAAGCTACGACCCAAGTCATGCCGCGACCTAGCACCTCAACCTGTCACGACCTTATTATTGGAAGAGGGAAGCAAATAAGCTGTTAGCTTTAAAGGATATATGCATAGATTTTGATATACTAACAGATACATATCTATGTCTTAAATGCCAACATAAATATTTCTACATATATCGGGGGATGGATGATTCTATTGATTGGGCGGCCCACTTAAAGAAAAGTGCAGAGTAGCTCACTCGATAGTCGGCCTACAGCCCAGCACAAGAACCTAGACCGAAAAAAAACATGTACAGGGGTGGCAAGAATCATTAGGTACGTCCAGCAGCAAAAGCCTAAGCATGAAAGCATCAATCATTAATGGATGGGCAAAAATATAGTAATCACAAAATAAAGTAGTACACAAAAATTATCAAAACAGAGAAGAAATCAAAGGGTGGAGTAACCAATCACATGCGGATGGAATTTCTTCATTTTTCTAGTTATACGCAACTATCTTCCTTCCTTAGGGGACAAGGATTAGCCACCTATGTATCATGGGCCTTACAAATAGGCAAGTGCCCTTTTCTTTGTTTCTTTAGAACCCTTTTCTTTGGCTGCACTAGTTATATTATATACATGGAACACATCATTTAAAGTAGATGGATTAATCTATGAAAAAAAAGAAGTAGGCACATCAGGATATATCGTCGAAGTATCAGCACGTATCTAGAGTTTTAAACAACTATACGATGTACTATAGAGTTTTGTGCAAATACATGATGTTATGTACTCACGTGGTATGGTTACCCAGTGATTTTCTGTAATTGAATCTAAGTTTTAAGTTCAGATATATTTGTATATTATTATATCAGAATGCGAATTTAAAGCAACTTGGCCCTCACGTTCCTCCTGCGAGAGAGACTCGGGGACGACTCCTCCCTCCTCCCCAGCCCCCCTTCCTAAGCCCTAGCTGGCCACTGTCGCTGCCATCGGCAACCGGCAATGGTGGTGGCCCCCGTCCCTTCCCCTCCCTCCCTTTTCCTCCCGTCCCCTTCTCATCTACAGGTGGTGGTTACGATGGTGAAGGCCCAAGTGGATTTGGGCGGCACCGGGTCTAGCAGCGGTCATTCGGATCCGGTGCCAGTGTGTCCAGTTTTGTCGCTGATGATGGTCCTAGTGGCGCTGGTGGTCTTGGCTTGGATCGATGGAGTTAATTAGGTGTTAGAGCAATGGCGTCCTCCCCACCTGGGCAGGTGATGTGGATCTGGTGCCAGGTGCTCTCAGGTGAGGTGACACCCCCTCCCCTCTCCACCAAGCGGCAAGATCTTGTACGGAGTAGCCTCTCGGCGACGACGGTGTATGCATTGCAGTGGTGGAGGTGTTGTGGCCGTGTTTGCGACTCAATGGTTGGGTGATGGTTTATCAAAACTCCACTAGCTTGCCTATCCCTCCGAGATGTGCCTCTTTCAGACCATGGCTCCATCCCTACACGGTGTTTGTGGGTGCGCTTGATCCTCGGTGTAGCGGCGCATGCATGGTTAGGGAGTCAAGGCTAGAGGTGGCTCGCATTGGTTGGAAGCTAGGTCATGGATAGAGGTGAGTCAAGGCTAGAGGTGGCTTGCGTTGGTTGGAAGCTAGGTCATGGATAGAGGTGGCCCCACAGGTCCCCAATTTTGGCGGAGTCAGCCCTCGTTCCTTGGCCCTCCCCGGAATCACCACATGTGTCACTGCTACGGCCGTACGGCGGTCAGGTGCCATTTCTGTTAGAGGTCTTGAGGCGGCAATGGTTGGTGGCTAGGTCATCAACTCCTTCCTTTTGCGACCAATTCAACGCGTCGTTGGAGGGGAGGTTATGTGTTAGGCCAAAGCCCCGCCCTTTCCCTGTGTGGGTCAGCAGTGGAGATGTCTTGTGGCATCGTTCCCTCCTTTGAGGCACCACCAAGGGTGTCCCTCTCCAGGCTTTGGGTGAAAATTCAGATGTCGGACTAGGCAATGGTGGTGGGCCCATCATCACTACTTTGTTGAAGGCATCACAGTAGTCCTCTCGGTGTTGTCTTTGGTCGTCAATTGGTGGCATTTCTTTTGAGTCATTTTGGCCTTGCTTGAGTTTAGAGTGTGGTGGAGTGGCCACCATCGTTGGCTGTTGTAGGTTGTTGTTGGTGCGGTGGTCATAGAGTTGTCACTCGCCTTGTGTGTGAGGTGGTTGGCCTTTGCCCTTGTTGTATGGCCAAGTGTGCTGGTGCTAGCCGGTGGTTGTAGGTTCTAAATTGTAGGTTGCAGTCTCGCGGATTCAATGAGGTGGTCAGTTTTTCGGCCATGCTAGCTGCATTGTTGCAGTTGTGTCTCGGTGCCTTTTACTAGATTGTTTTTTTCTTTTTTGGGTATTCTTTTATACCCAACCTTTTCTCCTACCATTCAACGGAAATTAGGCTACTACCTTAATTTTTCAATAAGAATTTAAAGCTTCTAGTTAATCCTTCGCTATGAAGTATACATAACACGAGGATAAGGACTATAAATATTACTCCAATGTAAAATAAGAATGCTGAATGCAACTCATGATGGAAGAAAAATACTATCATGTGAGAAAACATATATATCCGCTCAAAAAAAAAGATAAAACATTCATAGACGTAAGTAAACAAAATAAACTATTTTTACGGTATCCCATGGTATGTCGAATTAGAACCGTCCATCGAGTATTCGTGCAAGATCCAATGGTTATCAAGACTTGATACCTTGCCATACCTCATGGTATCTCATGGGTCATGGCAAATTAATTAGCGTCGTCCATTAATTAGACTAGATCAAACCGTTAGACCTCGTACATACTATAGTAGTTCCTGGTAGCACTTCCACTTAGTGCCTCCTCGAGGATGACCCAAACAATTAATATAAAAACCACATTCACCTAGCTAAAAAACACATGCACTATATGTTACTCCCTTCTTCTTCTTTTTTTGTTTGACGCCTTTGACTTTTGGCATGTCTTTGACCATTCGTCTTATTCAAAAATTTAGTGCAAAGATGTTAAAAAAAAGACATATTTAAAGTACCTCTATTGATAAAACAAATCACAACAAAATAAATGATATTTATAAAAAATAATTTGAATAAGACGAATGGTCAAAGGCGTATCGAAAAGTCAAAAACGTCACAAAAAAACGGAGGTAGTACTAGCAAACATTAATAATTTGCAACAATTCAGCCCATGTATGGTTATCTATAGCCTCCGACCCGGCAAACTATAGTGAAGAAAAAAAAATAAAATGAAAAAACAATAAAATGGATAAGGAAAGACACGTGGATATGGTGGGAACTGTACCGAGGAATGTTTTAGTTCATCATACTTGCTTGTAGGGATATTTAGATGTAAATCGAGTTGTAGGACGTCTTTAATTTAAACAATGGTCGAAACCAAAAGAGAATTTTTAGATATTTCTCAATTGTTATACACACATGCATGGTTTAGGTCATAAAATAAATAGATGAGCGAGCTGGTGTACCGTGTGTTTGGGTGGCTAGATTTAGAAAAAGTTTAAATGATGGCCTATTACACATATAAGGTTTGTAATCATATTTAGTCCTCATGTGTGATATAGGTTAGTGTATCAATAAGAATTTAAAGCTTCTAGTTAATCCTTCGCTATGAAGTATACATAACACGAGGATAAGGACTATAAATATTACTCCAATGTAAAATAAGAATGCTGAATGCAACTCATGATGGAAGAAAAATACTATCATGTGAGAAAACATATATATCCGCTCAAAAAAAAAGATAAAACATTCATAGACGTAAGTAAACAAAATAAACTATTTTTACGGTATCCCATGGTATGTCGAATTAGAACCGTCCATCGAGTATTCGTGCAAGATCCAATGGTTATCAAGACTTGATACCTTGCCATACCTCATGGTATCTCATGGGTCATGGCAAATTAATTAGCGTCGTCCATTAATTAGACTAGATCAAACCGTTAGACCTCGTATATACTATAGTAGTTCCTGGTAGCACTTCCACTTAGTACCTCCTCGAGGATGGCCCAAACAATTAATATAAAAACCACATTCGCCTAGCTAAAAAACACATGCACTATATGTTACTCCCTCCGTTTTTATTTGTTTGACGCCTTTGACTTTTGACATGTCTTTAACCATTCGTCTTATTCAAAAATTTAGTGCGAAGATGTAAAAAAAAGACATATTTAAAGTACCTCTATTGATAAAACAAATCACAACAAAATAAATTATATTTATAAAAATAATTTGAATAAGACGAATGGTCAAAGGCGTATCGAAAGTCAAAGATATCAAACAAAAAAAAACGGAGGTAGTACTAGCAAACGTTATAATTTGCAACTTAGCTAGCCCATGTATGGTTAGCTATATATAGCCTCCGACACGGCAAACTATAGTGAAGAAAAACAATAAAATGAAAAAAATGGATAAGGAAAGACACGTGGATATGATGGGAACTGTACCGAGGAATGTTTTAGTTCGTCATGCTTGCTTGTAGGGATATTTAGATGTAAATCGAGTTGTACGACGTCTTTAATTTAAACAATGGTCGAAACCAAAAGAGGATTTTTAGATATTTCTCAATTGTTATACACACACATGCATGGTTTAGGTCATAACATAAACAGATGAGCGCGAGCTGGTGTACCGTGTATTTGGGTTGCTAGATTTATAAAAAGTTTAAATGACGACCTATTACACATATAAGGTTTGTAATCATATTTAGTCCTCATGTGTGATATAGGTGTTAGTGTATTGTCGGTATGGACTGTTTATTATCATGGGAATTTTTAGTATTTTTTAGTGAATCCGGTGCTTGATTGGCCCTCATTTTAATAATATAATAATAGATAGGTAATAATTAATAAAGGACGTTATAGATTTGAGGGTAGAGACGTCCATGGTCGTTCTCAGCACAAGCGGCACGTACCCGGCAGACCGGCACGGCCTATATATAGTCAAGCCGTCAGGCAACATCGATCAAAGCATCGATGAACAATCAGTTCCATCGTCAGCTACACTAAGCTAGAACGTTCCTTATCATTAGAGCACAATCGTAGCAATAGCTAGCTTAGCCATGGTTTCCGCTGTGCTGCTCCTGTTAGTGCTACCTGTGTTCTTGTCTGCTTCATCTCCCACTGTGCATGCAGATCAAGACGACCTCAACTATATGATCGTGGCAACTAGCTCACTGAAGCCACAACCCTTGTGCTCTGCCTTCAAGGGTTCGTGTGTGTGTGTGTGTGTATGATCTCCACGCTTGTATTATATATATACGTCTGAAATTAAGCAAATAGTATATCTCTATTACTAGCATGCAATGTCTGTTTTTTAGATAATAGAAAATCTATTAGCAATCTCTATGTGGAAGATCGATCAGTCACAAAGAGCAAATGCAATGCATATATGGCATGCAGTGAATCCATCGGCCAACCTTACGTCATGGATGCCGCTGAGTCGCTCCTATGGCCCATGCTCGGAGGCGGCGGCGGCGGCGGCTGACTTGCCAGACGACACGCCGTCCGTGGCCGCCATGCTCCGGCAGGACCAACGCCGCGCCGACTTCATCCAAGGGAAGCTCTCCGGCAATGGCTCCCAGGCCAATGACGACGATGTGCCAATGATGAACACCGAGTGCACCGATGTCAACGTAGTGAAACCCAACTTGGGGACCCAGGTAAATAAATACTACTAGGTCCTGCCTTAATTTGCTACGGAAACCATGGCACTTTACCTGATTCGTAAACCTTAATTTCGCGGAAATTGATATATAATTGTCACTCAGGGCTCGCCGTCGAGCATTGGGCCGGCGGCGACGGGCGGCGGGCGGCGGCTGCCCGGAGTGACGCAGTCGATGGTGCTGGACACGGCGAGCGACGTGCCGTGGGTGCAGTGCGCGCCCTGCCCCATCCCGCAGTGCCACCCTCAGACGGACGTCCTGTACGACCCCAGCAAGTCCGCCACCTCCGCCGCCTTCTCCTGCAACGCCCCCTCCTGCCGCCAGCTCGGCCCCTACGCCAATGGCTGCTCCAACTCCCAGTGCCAGTACCGCGTCCAGTACCCTGACGGCTCCTCCACCATGGGCGCCTACATCTCCGACGTGCTCACGCTGACGCCCACCGCCGTCGTCGGCAAGTTCCGGTTCGGCTGCAGCCACGCCGAGCGCGGCAGCTTCAGCAGCAAGACTGCCGGGATCATGGCGCTCGGCGGCGGCCCGCAGTCGCTGGTCTCGCAGACGGCCGTCACATACGGCAACGTCTTCTCCTACTGCCTCCCACCGACGGCGAGCCACCACGGCTTCTTCACCCTCGGCATGCCGCGCCTCATGTCGGCGAGGTTCGCCGTGACGCCCATGCTCAGGAGCAGGCTGGTCCCGACGTTCTACATGGTGCGCCTCCAGGCCATCTCCGTCGCCGGGCGGCGCCTCGGCGTGCCGCCGACGGTGTTCGCCGCCGGCGCCGTGATGGACTCCCGCACCGTCATCACGCGGCTGCCGCCGACGGCGTACCAGGCGCTGCGGGCGGCGTTCAGGAGCAGCATGGCGGCGTACCGCCCGGCCGCGCCGAAGGGCATCCTCGACACCTGCTTCGACTTCCGTGGCGTCCGCAACATCAGGCTGCCCAAGGTTGAGCTGGTGTTCGACCGGAGCGCCGCCGTGGAGCTCGACGCGTCGGGGATCTTGTTCCAGGGCTGCCTCGCCTTCGCCGCCAACGCCGACGACCGCGTCCCCGGGATCATCGGCAACGTGCAGCAGCAGACGCTCGAGGTGCTCTACGATGTCGCCGGCGACGCCGTGGGGTTCAGACATGGTGCGTGCTGAGACTGAGAGAGCTAGCTACGTACTGCATTATCGTTTACCGGAACAATAAGCAAGCTAGTAATTATCTTGCATGGACCTGGCTGGTCAGTGTGCATTTTTATGTTTTCTCTACAAGCTAAGCTCATAGTTCAGTGTCAGTGAGATTATGTCATGATGGTCAGATGAGCTAGTTTGTTAAATAATCTGGTCTGCAGCACGTCGACGATGACCGACGATGCATGAGAGGTGACTCCGGCTTAGAAGAGCCTTCTGTGTGCTGTCTCAATATTCTATATATGTTCATGGAGATTTGTAATATTTATGTTAATTAATTTCTTGCTCGATTAAAATAGTCAAAGAGTTCAATGGCTATCCACAAAATCACCTGATGTAGATCCATTTGGCATTCTCCAGTTAACCACGCTGTGCGGCACCCAAATGTGTAGCACTCGTGGGTTAATCGTCCTTTTGAGCGAAGGAAGAACGAGAGCCCAAGGTGTTACGTACGTATGTGCATAGGCTAGACACTTTTAAAAGGATTGGCTCTAAGCGAATGTGTTGAGATAAACTTTTACATTAACAAATCGACTGGTGTTATAGTGATGTCCTATACACACCTATCGTTGGGGTTTACATTGACAAATTTTAAAAATATTGACTTTTTTCCATTGACCAAAATGTGACATTGACCCCATTGTTAGTTAATTTCCCGTTTATGGTAGACGATCGGCAAATAGCAACATGGCCATAGTTTGGTCAATGGTTTTGTCGTTGACCATAATTCATTGGTCAACCACTTATTCTGAGTGGCGTACGGTCGAATGCTTGACAAGACAGTTTTTCATATATGACCTACACACCATTATATTCTAGTCCCTTTGGCGATGAAGGTCGCGGATTTGAAGCGATTAAAGGAAGACGAGTTTTGTCTTTAATAGAAGGGAACTCAATGCTGCTACTCACCACCTAGCTCAATGGGGAAGAAGAGAGGGGAAAGTTGGTGAGTGGAAGTGTCACAGAGAGGCTGCTCTCCCTCTAGAAGTATGGAGATGCATGGGAAAGATGGGTTGCATAGAGCTTTTTGATGGGACATGGTTACGTTTGATTAAGAATGAGCTAAGTGATGACATCACTTGCTCTGAACGTAATGAAACCTCTATTATAAATTAATAAATGCTCTGTGTGCCTTTGTCTCAAAAAAAAATCTAGTCCCTTTATAGTTGATGGTGTAGATTCATATTAAATTCAACAAAAAAACTTACTTTAGATTTACACTAGTATAATCTCACACACTTAACAGAATTGTTAGTTTACAGTTGGATTGTTTAATATATTATTTCTAAATAATATGAGAACTCTAGACTTTTAGGATGTGGCCGCTATGTTGCATTTAATAAAAAATACATGAAATGCAACTTAATTTGACCATCAATTACTAATAAAATTTATCTGCATAATCCACAAAAATATGATATTGTGAAAGTATTTTTTAAGACGAATTTATATATATGGTTTTATGTATACAATCCAAATCGTTTAAAAGATTTTTATACATAAAATTTTAAAATTTTGAATTAGGACAAAGTTAAAACGATAAGTATTATAAAACTGTAGGGAGCATTAAACTTTATTTTACCTTTATTGTCATGTTTTCGAACGCATACATGCGCCATTGTTTTTCTTGGCCAGACACAGCAGCAGACTCAGGCCTTTACTACATCACTCCCAAAACGTAACTATAGATTGTGAATGCATGGTGGTCTCGGTAGTCGGTACCTCTAAACTTGAACACAGATTAATAATTAGAGCCATGCTAAACTAGCTAGCTGGATTAGCACTAACTGAAATAGAAATTGCGCAAATTCAGGGACCGCAGATAAACGTAGCGAAGAGTTTCCTCATAACTCAGTTTAATTAGACGTAATTAACTTTCCAATCATGATGATTCGAGCTACTTAATGTATTGTTCACGAGGAACACGAGCTAGCAGGTTCTATTTTGAGCTGTCGGATCTGATCCTGGTCATGTCTGTGCAAAGTGGTACACATCTGATATTGATTTTTGCTTTTCAAAAGACGAGAAGATCTGATACACGTCTGAATTTTCTTTGAAGGGCGCCGGAGATTAAAATCTCTACGTGCTCCCAAGAAAGCGGAACACTAATAGTGGTCCGCAGCGATGAAATTAATGGCCGAGGGAGCGACCATCGGACGGACGTCCGACCAAAACATATCGATCGGACGCCTGCCCCTAGCCCAAAAACATTGCGCGCCCTCAGCCCAGCCTTTCGCTGGAACAAATTATCTCTCCCCTATGCTGCATGCGATGACGTCATCGCTGACATCAGCAAAGATTCATTTTTTTGTTTTTTTTAAACGATCATAACTTTTGTGCGTGGGTACCTACGCACGTACGTACGTTCGTTCCGTGCGTGCGTGCGTGCCTTAATTTTCCGTGGCGTGCCGTACGTGCGCGGTGCGCGGCGGGTGTGTACCGTGTACGTACGTCCACCCTGTGCGGCGCGCCGGCCGGACGCGTTGTCTCTTTCACCACCAGCGTCGGCGCTGCTCCGGCCTCACCTGGGCTGCCGCGCTGCTCCCCGCAATGGCGTGGCCGTCATGTGTCTCACAGTGATGAGATGTCCCCTTTGGGACGGCCGCTGTGGTTGAAAGGGCAGGATCATTGGCGGATCAACGATAAAAATAATGCTTGGACAATACTAAAATTGTATTTTATTTTATATAGAATAATAATACCATAAGATAAAATTGTATTTTATTTTATATAGAATAATAATACCATAATAATACTAAAATTGGATGTTGGAAAATGCCCAAATCATTAAACATACCACTATGATAGCAGTGTACGAGTCTAGCCGAGTGGGTTTGAACCCTATACCCCTATAGCCGAGTTGCCGCCTTGGCAGGCCCTGGTGGAGGATCTGCCCCTGGGCAAGATGAGTAAGCAATGGTCAAGATGACGGTAGAAGGTACAGAGTTGTTAGAGGAAAGAATTCTTTTAAAATGTAATGTAAATTGTGAAAGAATTTCAAAAAGATGGAAAGAGGGACGCCAATGCCCAATACAATATAAAGAGGCGGAGGCTATTGGTGATGTTCTTAGGTTAAAAGAGGCTCGAACTTTGGAGTAACTTATTAAAATTAGAGGAAAACGGAGCCACCACAATGCGCCACATAGGCTAAAACTCCTCCACCGTCCGATCGCCATTCAATACAGTTGATTTCGTTGAGATGAGATAAGTAAAAAAAATATCTCTTAAAACAATCCATAACTAATACCTAACCAAACCTAAATATCTCTTAAAACAATCCGTAACTAACACCTAACCAAACCGTTGAGATGAGAGAAGTAAAAAAAATTATCTTATACAATCCGCATAAAAATATATCTTATACGATCTCCGCAACTAACAATACGATCTCTGCAACTAACAACAAACCAAACATACATATCTTGAACTTCACATGCATATCCATCCGAATTAAAACCGGCTAAAGGTCAGAAGAAAACAATTGCCAGTGCTCTCGGTTCCAGCAAAGAGTCTTCTATCTGAGAATTAAGGAAAACAATGGCGACTCCGACGACGTGCACAACCCCACAACGACGGCTTCACTACGTGCGCTCCAGCTCGGCAACAATCATGTTCTACAGGTTCTGGCACTTATTCCTGCAAACTCAAAACCAAACATAGTCAATAATTTGTTGGTGAAGTTAACCAAATTGTAAGTCTATGTGAAACTGTAGACTGATGTCTACCCACAGAAGGATTCCTTTGTTGATCCTGCGCCACACATAGCAATTCATCCTCACCGCTATTAGCATTGCCCAGGTGAGTAAATCTATACACTTTCTATGAATAACAAATATTTGTGTCAAAATATTCATATGATTTAGGGCAGATTAGAAGAAAAAAGTAGTGCTAAGTGAAATCATCTACCACTTCACATAAAAAGGCTCATATTATAGGATCATGTTGGCATAATATATGTTCAACAGCAAAAGAAGATAATAGTAAGTAGGATACTTGCATTGTTTTGCTTGCAACAATGGAAATTAAAACATCATTGCAATGGACAATTTATAAGGCCAACAATCTGCAGCATAGTAGATGAAGTTACAAAACAAATAGAGAACCAGTGAAATAATCTACTACTTCTTCATATCAAAAGGTTCATATTATAGGGCAGATAAGAAAAAATGCAGTGTAAAGTCAAATTATCTACTACTTCACTAATTTGTCATGTAGATATCAAATTAGCTTCTTAACTCAGGTTGTGAAACTAGATATGCTAATCTGTCCTTTAGATATCAAATTATTCATCACACATATATAAATTCAGTGGAATTATCCATATATTTAGCACTGTTTTGTTTAGCACAATACTAACATAATGTTAGCATCATATAGTTAGCATCATATAGATTAGAAATTTATGAACAAAGTTATTATAAATCCTGCTTACAAAATATTTAACACATCATTTTGTTTTTCAGAAGAACAAATTATGGCGTACATGAAGTTAGGTGGGCTGACAACAAAAGGGTAACACATGGAAAATCAAAGTGAAAGTAATGAGAATTTGGGATTCAATTAATTTTCTAACCGATGAGCTTATGAATCTTGACATGATCTCAATTGACGAACAAGTTTCTCTCTTCACAAGTTTTTTTATTTATGTGCAATTACTAAGGTTTTTGTTTTTTAGGGTGAATCAATTCATGCTACTGTTTGGAATAATCTAATTGACACATATAGACCAAAATTCAAAGAGAATTGGATCTATGTGCTAAGCAAATTCAGAGTTTAGGATTCTACCAAATATCGTCCAGTGGACAATAATCTCAAGATTATTTTCACGGATAATATAGGTGTGAAAGAATTGAAAGGATCATTAAAAAAAAATCAAAATTACTACTTTGAGTTCTCTACTAAAGACGAACTACAAGAAAGGTTACGTAAACATCAACAACAACAACAATTATCAGTAATAGCATCGTAGAAGATTTATGTATCATAGCAAATATTTTGAAAGTTCTCTATATTTAGTATTCAAATCTTATAGACATGATTGGATTACTTACCAAGATCAAGCCAATTGGATCAAGAATGACAAGAAAGAAACCAAACCTTTGACCTTCAGATATTCATGAGATTGAGATCTTAACAATAGAGTAAGGACCTCCATTTACATTGCATTTAATTTAATTTAATTCTATATTTATTTTCGCGTTATTATTTAACTATTTTTCAATGTAATTTTCAGTGGTGATAAGCTCGACATAACATTATGGGGGAGAATTAGCTCATTGCTTAAATGAAGACGTTATTGGCAATCAAACAGTTGTGGTTGTTATATCACTATTAGTAAAAGAATTTAATGGTAAGCACAATAATATTAAATGTTATGATTTGAATTGCACTGATATACATGCAGCTTAAACAGGTCTTCATTTAAGGTCCACCAATGCCACACAAATATATAAAGATATTGATATCCCTATGACCTGGAAACTTATTGACATGTATGGAACATATTTGGTATTATTTATGCTACAACATGTTATAGTTCACACCCTCTTTAGTTAATATTTATTTTTCTTAAAAAAACTACAGGATTTCATTAGAAGAAACTATAACAAAATTCATGGAGATGGATAAAAGTACTGAAGAGACATTGGAAAAACAGATGTTTTACAACAGAAGGACACTACGTGACATTAATGAGGCAAGCCATGAGAGCTTAGAAAATCAGGTAATGCATCATGTATTTTTCTTAAATATAACATTTGGGTTTTATCTAAGAATTATGAAAAATATCTAACATTTTTAGATATTATTATATGAATAATAATATATTCTTTTAAGTTCTACCATCCTTTTTAATGTTAATATATAGGATACCGTGTTCACGTCGAAAGCTCATATTGATCATATATAAGGAGATTGGTGGTACCTGTCATGCAAATAGTGCAACAAAAAAGTTACAGAAATAACTGACAAGTATTATTGCAATAAGTGCGACAAATATCTGGAATACACAACCCCTGTGTAAGTATATACTTCAAATATTTGATATTTGATGAAATGTTTATTTATACTAACTAATTTTCATTAACAACAATGCTATGTTAGGTATCGGATACGACTGCAAATAAGCGATAATACAGATAGTACAATGTGTACTTTGTTTGATGATGAGGCGAAACGAATAATCAATACATCTGCCTCAAACTTGCTTAATTCATTGGACGAAAAATCAGAGGAAATTCCAGAAAGTATACAGCAACTATGTGGAAGGACATTTATCTTTCGATTTAATCTCAACAATAAACTTTTTATTAGAGGTACACCAAGTTACACGGTAAAGAAAATATTTGTGCCTGATGATAAGCTTGAGATGGAATTCTTGAAAAACAAATATAAGGTATTTTTGTATTTTCTACATCACACATCATATTCTAAAGTTTGTTATTGCAAAAATCTCAATAAACATCAAGTTCCTTTGTGCATTATTTTTTTGGATCGAAAACCATGGGGTCGTTTGTGAATTGCTGGTGATAGGATGTAATGAACGATGAAGCAAGCATCGTGACAAAAAAAGGAAACAAGTAGAATAAAGAACAAAGTTACAAAGGTGCTTAACACATGGTGGGGCCTACGTGTCAAGTGCTTCCGAGATAAACGAACTTAAAAACTCTCATCGGTATCTAGAATAAATGCAAATTTATCTTTAACGTACAAGCCAAACGCTTTATTATTTTAATCCAATTTTTTCAAGATCTAAGTGTTTCTCATCAAAGCACTCAAAAACATTTCTTTATATAATTATTTTTAACTATCGAAACACCGTAGCTAAGGCCATATCTGCAAACTGAAAAAATGTCGTTACTCCCATCTGATTTTGCTGGAAAAGGAAAACATTACTCAACAAACCAAAGGATATTAAACAATTACAAAATAATTTTTAAATGAACTTGGATTTTAATATCTCTCCGCGCAAATGAGCGGGCCATCATGCTAGTTAGACGTATTTAACTTTCCGATCATGAGGATGTTTCGAGCTACTTAACGTATTGATCACGACGAACACGAGCTAGCAGGTTCTATTTATAGCTGTCGGATCTGGTCCTGATCATCATGTCTGTGCAAAGTGAATATCACTTTAAGTGATACACATCTGATATTGATTTTTGCTTTTCAAAAGAAGAAAAGATCTGATACACGTCTGAATTTTCTTTGAAGGGTCCGAGATTAAAATCTCTACGTGCTCCCAAGAAAGCGGAACACTAATAGTGGTCCGCAGCGATGAAATTAATGGCCGATCGATCGCCACACCATCTGGCAAGAAGATTGGGTTTTTTTAGTGAGCCACTAACACGGAAAACCAGAAAGAAACCTGATAGAACTCACTGTCTCGAAGTCAATTGTTGTGGCGTGGCGTCCACAACAATAGGAGGCATCCCCTTCGGGTCTTCATGGGAGAGGTGAGGGGAGTGCTCAAAGGGGGAGAGAGAGAGCTTCCTAGGGGAGAAGATGAACATTGTGCTTCTCATGAATGAAATTTTTCTACCGCGAACACCCAGGAATCAAGCAAATCAGGAATCACATATCGTTACCCTTATAGCGCGTTAGCAGCGGAAGTAGCCGATCCTCTTGATCAGCGCCGGCGCAGGAGCAACGACACCTTTATGGTATCCACACGTTCAGGGGTGGAACGCCGCACGTTGGTGTGCTAGCACCTATGCGTGCAACAGCTAGGGTTTATGGGAGAGGGCGTGGCAGCGACTAAGGTTTCTTTGTGGGACTACACACCCACCCTACGCCCCACCTCTTCCTTTTATAGAGCACTCTAATGGATCTTTCTCCGAGATAAGCCCATTAGGATTCGTGCCAATGGATCTTCTACAATAAAAACCCATTAGGACGCAGTGAATCCAAATCCGCATAAAACCCATTAATGGATCCTATCCATTAGACATGTTCCAACCCATTAAGTGTTTGACCCATTAGGCTCATACACAAGTCGGCCGTATTTTAGGCAGATCCTCTCGGTCGTGCCAAAGGGAAGAAGAGAGCAAATAGTGAGCGCTTGTATCAAACGCTCCTACCTATGGAAACACTTCGAAGTAGTTAGGCTTACAGAAAACATGAGACTAAAACTGCACGTACAACGATCCAGAAGAGAAGCGTAAGGTCCAACAGTTCGCAGAGTGGATAGTAAATATTGGAGATGGAGCAACGACAACAGATGAGGGAGAAGAGTGGATAAAAATTCCAAACGATCTTCTGCTGCAGAAAGGAAATGACCCAAGATTTATTTAAGTTAATATCTAACTATTCTGTAATGCCTTTTTTCCAGAGGTGACAAGATTGGTGTAACGCTATGGGGAAATCTAGCTCATTCTTTAAGTGAAGATGTAATCGGCAATAAAACGATCGTGATATTTACATCATTATTAGTAGAACAATTCAATGGTAAGCACAACAATATCAACATATTACTGACTTTTCAATTGCAACAATTATTTATTTATCAATGCATGTGTCTTGAATAGGTATCCGTCTAAGGTCGACCAGCGCCACAAGAATATATAAAGATATTGATATACCCGAGACATAGAAACTTATTGACAAGTAAGGAACATGCATGTTTTTATATATCTACCAACAAAGTACATCTCTTTGCTTTAAACTTATTAATTAATTATTATTTCAACTACAAAAAATGCAGGTACCCATCTGAAGAAGCCATACCAAAACTCATAGAGGTGAATGAAAATGTCCAAGAAACACTACAAGAACAAATGTTTTTCAACAGGAAAACATTACAGGAAATTAATGAAATTAGCGATGACAGCCTACCAAATAAGGTAAGTACGTCACCGTGCTCAACTGCGATGTGCAACCTAGCTAGCTCTTGTGATCTCGAGTAACAAACAGAAGAGGACTAAAAGTGTTGATCAATGACTCGGAATGCCCGGCTGAAAATATGGCGAGAAACATTGTCTACAAGGAGATCTTCTAGCTTTTCTGAATTTAAATTTCTCAATATGCTGTCACCCATGTACTAAAATCCATGGCGACAGAAAACTTTTTGCTTCATTTTTAAGCAATAATGTTTATGTATGTACAAGCAGATGTGTTAAAAAATACCTAAGCAGGGAAATCGACCATGTTGCTTTCTTTAATGCAGATGAGCCACACAAAAATCAAAGAGCCTGAGAATGCAGAAATAGTTGGTCCAGCCGCATCCATGGGAGCTCGCCCAGTTAAATCAACTGCTCAATTGAGATCGCCCAGTTAAATCCACTGCTCAGATTGTATTTGCCTCTAACCTAAGGGATGGACCGGGAAAATAAAATGCCATCCATTGCCTGTGTATAGACACTGTTATCTCCACCGACTTGCGTTTGTTGATATCTCACAGTGAAAGAAAAATCCCCGTTAGCTCATCTCTTCCAACTTCAAAATCCTCCTTCTCTGACTCTGCTATTCGCTGGAAGAGGAACAATACTGGGGGAAGATGCGGTGAGTGTGGCGGCCCCTCCTCGCTGGCGCCTGAGAGCGAGCCCACGCTGGAACCGAACCCGACCTTCAAGATCGAGTCCAGCGTCGACCGCATCAGCAGGTCCTGCATGTCCACCGGCCTGTCCTCGAAGGCAGCAGAGGCAGCCACCACGCCGGCGAGCTCCGCGGCCGTGTCGCAGTACACGGCGCTGCTGTAGTCGCGGAGGACCCGGGTGGAGAACTGAAACGCCATGCCGAGGCTTGAATCGCAGGGTCAAGCTGCGCGATTGAAAGCCAGAGGTGGTGGACAAGAAGGAGATCCGGCAGCCATTACTAGGCGCCGTGGATGTGGGACGGAGCTGGAGGCAGGAAGCGAACAATGGGGTCGCGATAAATCAGAGAAGGTGGGGAACGAGCTCAGCTGGGATGAGCGACCCGGAGCAAAATATCAACACGAAGTGACCGACACGTGGGACAATGAACATGGTGAGCACCTACATATCAAGTGCTTCTCATCAAACGCTATATTATTTTAATCCAGTTTTTCCAAGATCTAAGTGTTTATCATCAAAGCACTGAAAAACATTTCTTAAAAATTATTTTTAACTATCGAAACACCGTAACTAAGGGCATATCTGCAAACTTAAAAAAAGTTGATACTCCCATCTGATTTGTTGGAAAAGTAAAAAATTACTAAACTCACCAAAGGATATTAAACAAATACAAAATAAATTTTTAAACAACTTAAATTTAAACTTCTCTCTGCGTAAATGCGTGGGGGCCTACGTGTCAAGTGCTTCTCATCAAACGCTTTATTATTTTAATTTAATTTTAATCAAGATCTAATAAGTGTTTCTCAACAAAACACTAAAAAACATTACTTAATAATTATTTTTAACTATCAAAAACAACGAAACTAAATCCATATCTGCAAACTTAAAAAAATGTTCATACTCCCATCTGATTTGCTGGAAAAAGAAAACATTACTCAACACACAAAATATTAAACACTTACAAAATAAATTTTAAAAAAACTTGAATTTTAACATCTCTCCGCGCAATATAGAGGTTTCAGTTACAGGGAGGAACACTGGCCTCTCCATGTGACAGCCACGCCCCATCCAACACTGATTAGGTCTTAGCTCCACTAGATCCAGCGTCTCAACCCCTGTCGTGGTCATATTTGATCAATATTCTCAACCAACCAACATCTCTCCGCGCAAATGCGCGGGCCATCATGCTAGTTCATATTAATACATATGGTACAACGTATTGTGTGCACATACAATAAGAATAAAGTGACCACAAAAGACTCTTGGTCTAAAAGAACTTGAACATACTCTGATTCAACTACTGATATTTGCTAGCTTCTCCCCATTCAAATATTAACATGAAGTTTCTGTAGGTAAAATAGATTTGGTGAAATTTGTGAAGTATGGCTATGCAGAGCAATAATAAATTAAACATAATGCGTAGGAAAGAACAAAAAGGGAACCCATGTATCACAACGACAGAGACTTAGCGACGTTGAGCATAATTACCAGTTCACTATTTTATTGGACATAATTGTAACTATGGTTCAACAGAAGGCACCCCTACATACAAGTACAATCATACTTGAATACTATTTTTATAAGCCTCTATCATAAAAATATGGTTAGGGTGTGTATTTTACAGCCATTTGTAATTTTTGTCGGCGGCTAATTTTTTTTTAAAAAAAACCTTGCCATGAAATTGTGGTTCTATTTTGGTAAGGTCTGGTTTTTTTAATTTTTTAGTTTGTCGTAAAAAACATAGACAAAAATAAAGAATAAAGTATTTTTTAATTCATTTTGGAATTAAACCCATGGCTTCCTACAAATTGATAGCTCTTTTGTGTACCCTTACCATCATACTATGCCTTTTTTCCTGCTTTTTAAAGTTTTTTTTGTGCTGGAAGAAATAAAAAAAGAAAACCTGGAAAAAAAAAAAGCAACCCCTTGCCATTGTACTATGCCTTTTTATTTTTTGTCCTGCTTTTTAAAGTTTTTGTGCTGGAAGAAATAAAAAACCAAAACCGGAAAAAAAAAAAAAGAAACTTGGGGTTGGCTGGAAGGATAAAGTATTTTTTTAATTCATTTTGGAATTGAACCCATGGCTTCATAGAAATTGATAGCTCTTTTGTGTACCCTTACCATCATACTATGCCTTTTTATTTTTTCCCTGCTTTTTAAATTTTTTTGTGTCGGAAGAAATAAAAAAACGAAAACTAGAAAAAAAAAAAGCCAACCCTTTACCATCGTACTATGCCTTTTTATTTTTTATCCTGCTTTTTAAAGCTTTTTGTGCTGGAAGAAATCAAAAAACAAAAACCTGGAAAAAAAAAAGAAGAAAATTGGGGTTGGCTGGGATTCGAACCCAACACCTCCCAGTTGTTTGGAGCTAAGGAGTTGACTGGAGACCAAGTGAGCAGTCGCGGGGTGATGGCTAGGCCTGGGCAAGAAAAGGAAAAAAGAGAAGGCAGGAGAGAGGGGAAAACCTGGAAAAGGCCAACCCTTTACCATCATACTATGCCTTTTTATTTTTTATCCTGCTTTTTAAATTTTTTGTGCTGGAAGAAATCAAAAAACGAAAACCTGAAAAAAAAGAAAAAGAAAATTGGGGTTAGCTGGGATTCGAACCCAACACCTCCCAGTTGTTTGGAACTAAGGAGTTGACTGGAGACCAAGTGAGCAGTCGCAGGGTGATGGCTAGGCCTAGGCAAGAAAAGGAAAAAAGAGAAGGCAGGAGAGAGGGGGAAAAATGATGAGAGAAATCAAAAAACGAAAACCTGAAAAAAAAAAAGAAAAGAAAATTGGGGTTAGCTGGGATTCGAACCCCTCCGAGTTGTTTGGAACTAAGGAGTTGACTGGAGACCAAGTGAGCAGTCGCAGGGTGATGGCTAGGCCTAGGCAAGAAAAGGAAAAAAAGAGAAGGCAGGAGAGAGGGGGGAAAATGATGAGAGAGAAATGCGGTGTGCCTGGGATTCCAACCCAGCCCTCCGACGCGAGAGACTGCGCGCGTGACCAACCGAGCAAGCTGCGCGCATTGTTTTGGATTCGATAGTAAAATTTAGTTTAAAGATAAAGATTAAACGGACGGACGGATGCACCCGTCGTTCGTGATCGAACGGCTGATTGTGGGGCTGCTGTACGGTTGCAGGAACAGTGAATGTACGTGTCAGCAAGGGGTGAACCGACCGTACATCTCTAGCTTTATAGGTAAGGGATTCGATAGTAAAAAAAAAAATTTTGAAAGAGGGGCAGGAGAACTGCCGTCCTATTTCATTGAATAGCAGGAGAAAATAAAATACAAAACCCGTGCAAACACGGGGTACAATCACAGCACTCCGCTGCAACCCTGGCCAAAGCCAGACACACCTCCGGCCACTGCCGGGAACACCGCCTACAAAAGGAGAAAGAAGGAATGCAGCCACACTGCTGCCACCAAGGCCAAAGGCCGAAGAGGAGAGAGATACAAGGGGAGAAGGGGAAACAACACCAACACTCACACAACGACGAGCGACTCCTGAAGCAGTAGACCCAGCGAAAACCTATGCATAAAACGGCGATCACGACGCCTCCAACAAGGTAGCGACGCAGAGAACCCGCCGCCGTCACAGAACCGCTAGGGTTTTCACCCAGAGTAGGGAAGGTCCGAAAGGTGAAGCCTCCAACGAGGGAACGACACCAAAGGTGATGCCAACACCAGCCCGAAAGGGCAGGGCTTTCGCCCAAGACCTGTCCTACTAGCGCATAAGGCAGGGTCCGCCGAAGGTCGAAAGCACTAAGAGAACCGAGCCGCCAGCCGAAGACGCAGAGCCAGAGAGCGAGCACGTACGCCGCCACCCGACGCGGAAGAAACCGCCCACGCCACCCGACACCTCGGAGGAAGGGAGGGTCTCGACGGCGGGGACGGGACCAGGCCAAGAGGCGGAGAACGGGGACGCAGCCGGATCAAAGTCGCCAGCCAATGTCGCCGGAGAGGGGCCACCACACCTGATGGCCTGCGCACGGGAAGCGAAGGAAGCCAGACGCCACGCCACCCAGGCGGCACAAGCCGAACCCTGCCACTAACCTGGAAAGCGCCAACCTACGCCACCGAGCACCTCGCAGGGAGGGGAGGGCAAGGAGGCGAGGATGGGACCAGGCTAGAGACAGGGGTCGCCGCGCCGCCCGAAGACGAGTGACGGCCCACCACGCCACCTTTCGGCTTCCTTTCCTTGAAGTTCTTCAAGTAATTGAGAAAACCAAATTCCTTGTGTGGCAGTGGCTGAGGCAGTGATATATTCTGCTTCACAGGATGACAGAGCCACAACCCTTTGCTTGATTGACTGCCAACTCACCAAACTTGACCCATAGAAGAATATCATTCCAGTTGTGCTCTTCCTTGTGTCAATACCGTGCCGGAGACGCCGTCGCCACCGGATCCGCGCCGCGCAGCGCCGGCGGCCGTGCCGGAGACGACGTCGCCGCCGGATCCGCGCCGAAGACGCCGCCGTCGCATCCGCGACTGCGCCGCGCTAGAGACGGGGAGAGGGACGACGGGGAGAGCTACGACGCGCCGCCCGCCCCCAGTGCGCCAGCGGCGGAGGAGATGGCGAGCCGGCGGCGGAAGAAATTGTGTGGGTCACGGGAGGAAGAAATGAGGCGGAGGAAGAGAGGCTAGGAATAAATTGTGTGGGTCCCGCAGCTTTTGATGGTATAGCTCAACTGTTGGATGGGTTGTCTCCTAATCTGATGTGGATGTGCCATGTCAGCCTTAGAGCCAGCAAGCCGGCTCTACCATTGGAGATGCTCTTAAAGTCGAACCGGCTGGTCATCAAGCTAATCATTTCTTGAAAGCTTAATTAAACTGAACTCTGTCCCGGTTAGTTACTTCCAGGCATGCAGTTGAAGAGCCACTGTTACTTGCTTAATTGCTTTCTGCAAACGCCACCATTTGCCTGCTGCTTTACTCACTCTCGCAGCCTCGCTGTCTGCCGGCTGTCGTCGAGCGCGCTCAATACACACACACTCACCGGCGTCCTCAACTCCATTGCTCACCTCCGTTCTCTTCTCCGTCTAGAGAGAGATGGCCGGGCTGCAGAGGTCGGTGCAGATCGACGTTCAGGAGGTCAGGCTTGTCGGGGCTGGTCTGGGACGAACGCTTCCTCGGCGAGGAGGAGGAGGAGGAGCAGGAGAAGGCCGGCGACGGCGGCGCGGAGCGGCACTCGCGGAGCGTCGGCAGCATCAGCATGCTGCGGCCAGGCCCAGGAAGCGGTAGGAAATTACCACCCATATCACCATAGCTTGTACTCAGTACTCCTCTGGACTCTGGGATCAGGATCACCTCTGATACTTGCTTTGTCACGTACGATGCAGCTAACCCTGTCGTACAAAGAGAATTTCTTTCATAATCACGTCACGTCTGCTGCTCCAGACTCCAGAGGCCAGATCACCACTCGCTCCGGCCATCGATAATCTGACCAACGGCTGGTCCCACATGTCAGACGCGGCTGCGCAAGTGTGGACCAGCGGCCGCGGCGGCGGCGGCGGCGGCGATGAAGGTTGCTTTCACCTTGGGGGACGACGGCGGCGTGCTCTTCCGGCGATGCTCCGATTCGGAGCTCGCTGGCTCGCCGTCAGCCATGAAAATAAAACAGCGGCGTTAATTAGCGCATTTTGGAAGACAGCGGCGTTAAATTAGCGGCGTGCTTAAATTTTTGGAAGACAGCGGCGTTAATTAGCGCATGCATGCTTAGTCACCTTCACGGCTGAAGTGACAGAATCAATGCTCGAAGCTGACAGATCGAGCAACAGCCGTGTATACAAGCGAGGACATACATGGCGGCGAAGGGGCTAAAGTGTTTTATTTATGTAAAAAATAACAAATATTTTATCGCAGATTATAGTCTGATTTTAAGCTTAAAAAGAAAGAGCAGTTCGACGGGCTCAACCCATAAAGGTCATAAGTAGTCTTGTTTTATCTACCTGAATGGAGGGTTTTATGTGATTTTCTAGGTATATTGCTCTTTAGGTCGAATTAGAATTAGTGTTTTCTTGTGTTTGAGATTTGCTTAATTGGTGATAAGCTATGCTTTGAGGTTCTAAATTTGGTTGAGAGTTTAGCCTATTTTGAAGAGTTTTGACAAGTAATTCGAGAAAAACAAACAAGTCTAGGAAAAAAAGTTAACTTTACGATGTGAACATATGGCATAAAAGATAAGAATAAGTCGAGAAGAACATGTTTGTTTGTGATCAACCATAGGACTAGTCCATATAAGGTCATAAGCCATAAGCAACGGTAGTTTGCGATGCAGTCATGATTGTATGTGAGAATTTCCTATCCAGGGGTTTGTGATTATGTGATTATTGTAGTCAAGAAGTAAGATTCTTGAGTTGTCTCTTGTAAATTGAATCCTCCAGATGCTCTTGTATCTTCATTCATGCAAGTAGGGGTGGCAATGGGGACTCGTTCCCCGATCCCTGGTGGGGAATTCCTCTATTAGGGGACGGATATGGGGAGAAGTTAACCCCCGCGGGGATGTAAATGGGGGGAAAAACCATTCCCCATCGGGAATGGTGGGGACGGGGACGGGAAAATAATTCCTTGTGGGGACATGGTTGGGGACCCAAAATTAGTTTACTCAATATAAATTGTTAGGTCTCAAACTTGTTATCGAGCACATTATATCCATATTTTCATATATGCACATCAGTCAAATCTACAGAGCATACTCATTCTATTTTTTTTCCTCTTGACATGATTTTAAGGTAAAAACTTGATAAGTGTTTTTCACTTATGTGTAATTTTCGTGGGGATGGGTCCCCGATGGGGCCCCGCCACCCGAACAGGGATGGGGATGAGGAACTTTTAATCCTCGAAACGGGGAACGGGGACGGAGATGGGGAAATTTTGGATCGCGGGGACGGGGACGGGGAACCACTCACCAACGGGGAATGCCCCCTGTCGGGGATAAAAATACGGCCAATTGCCATGGCCCACTCTCTGACGGCCCAATCGAACAGCCTACCAGGGCCCAGTTCCCTGGAAGGTTCTATTTGGCCCATGTGTACCTTGCCGAACAGCCTCCTGGCTGGCACGGTGCGTGACGGCCAAGGGATCTTGTTTGAGTCCGTCTCGAACAAGAGTTCTGCGCGACTACGTGAAGACCCGGATGTTGGTTTCCCGGATTGGAATAGGAGCCGTGATCCCCAAGACGTGGAGATTACCTTATCTACCGTAGGTTGTATTTGGCATGTATGAGTTCGTTACGATCTCGTAGTTAGCCCGGCCCGATATTCCTCGGTAGGTCAGTTTGCTCCGTACTATATAAACAGGGCCCTTACGGTGTTTAGGGGCACCTGGCTAATAGATTTCGCATACTACTCGTCGAGACCTGCTGATCTCGTTGAGTTCCACCTTGTAATTCTCTTTGATATAAAGAAAGGCTGGACGTAGGGCTATTATCTCTTCCGAGAGGCCTGAACCAGGATAAAAACCCTGTCTCCCGTTCGCTGTTGTTCGTGGTTGTTCGGCGTGTCTCCTATCTCTATCTTAAAGAACCTTGGTTGACTTGAGATCGATATCTCAACCGTCGACACCCCCGTTGCCACCCTTACATGCAAGTAAGCAGCGAGGCAAGAAGGAGTAGGAGGGAAGAGAGAGGATATAGGGATCTGGGAAGAAGTGTAGAGTGGAGCTAAGCTCAGCTTACGCAAGTAATCTATTCTCTTCTCCCTGAAGGTTAGTGGGTAGGGATGTGGAGGCAGAGCCGCAAAGAGAGAAATGCAGGAGTATGCAGTGAGCTTGTGGCACTCCGACAGCGAGAGGTCCTCCTGCTCTTGGCACCACATGGATGCCAAGGAAGGCAAGAGTGCCACTCCAGCCTCCTTTATTTTTAAAAATATATAGGCAAGTTGCCTAAATATTCATTGAAAGGTGGAGTAAAATACGATTCGAGGACCAGACAAAAACCGAAACAACTCCTGGGGACCAAAAAGGGCTAGGAAACATCAACGCCCAAGCACAAGCCTTGAGCACTAAGCAACACTACGCCCCTTGTAAAAACATCTCTACTATTACAAAGCACCTTGTGGTGGTGGTGGTGGTGATTTCACCAACTAGCAATCTCGGCCGTTTGATCAAAGATCGACGTCTCCCCTCAACATAACCCTTCCCGCTTGCTTGCCTCGCCTCCTCCTCCCCCGACGCCCTTCGCCACACACCGCCACCGCTGCCCTCTCCCCTTCACCCGCGACCTCTGCTCCTCCACCGCTGCCCCCACCCACCCAGCCGCCGCCCCCTTCTCCCCTACCTCCGCCACTTTTGCTCCTCTGCCGCCCGCCGCCATCCAGCCCCACCGCCGCCCCGCGCGCTCCCAACCCTAATCCCCTCACTCCCCCACCGCCGCCGCCTCCTCTCCCTCACATCGCCTCCTCCACCTCCTCTCACCTTCTTCCCTCGGCGCCTCCGCCCTCATCCCCGCCGCCGCTAGATCGCTGCCCCGTCGCCGGATCTCCGCCCCGACGCCGGAGTTCGCCTCTCTCTCACACTCTCTCTCTCTCTCACTCGCTCTCGGTGGCTGCATCTCCTCTCACTCTCACTCTCTCTCTCACTCTCTCTCTCTCGGTGGTGCATAGTTATACGAGGTCGGAGGCGCGTCAACCGAGTCCTCTGCAGGACGCTTAGGTGGCGCATCATTTCGTATAACTTCGTATAATGTATGCTATACGAAGTTCCTCATCCCCGCCGCCGCTAGATCGTTGCCCCGTCGCCGGATCTCCGCACCGACGCCGGAGTTCGCCTCTCTCTCACACACTCTCTCTCTCTCACACTCTCGGTGGCTGCATCTCCTCTCTCTCTCACTCTCTTTCTCTCGGTGGTGCATATCTCTCTCTCAATCGCTGTCTCCCTCTCCCTCTCTCTCTCGGTCTCTCCGGTCCGGCTCGGTGGCTGAAGCTCGAGCTCCCCCCTCTCCCTCACTCAGTCCAACACTCTTTGGTTCAAGGTCCGGCGTTCGCCTCTCTCTCTCTCTCTATCTCTCTCTCTCTCTCTCTCTCCAATTCCAGGTGTGCATTTGATACTTGCAGTAGAAATTTATGAGACCATTTTTCCTGTTTGTTATATCATATGGCTTAACGTGCTGTTGTATGTTGTGTTCAGTTCTGGAGTACACAACATGCTAGCATAGCGTCTCTGCTTTGTGCAAAACTCATGCAGAACTGACCATTTAGCCTAATTTACTAGCCACATCTCATGGTGCAGAAATCAGATAGGCCTTCATTTCGTTATTCTTACCTTTACAAGCCACTACTCTTTTAAACCTTCAATATTATCCTATCTAACTCAGCCTGAATTGTAGGATGTATGTGCAATCATCTTCCCAATCGTAAAAGCTGAAGGAGTGAGGCAGATGTTCTTCCCTGCTACTATCCCTGCCTATTACCGAGCACCTCGTGCATCGGAATAACAAACTCTCCTTCCTCGGTGCTGGTATGATGCAAATTGATCTGCACTTGGGTACTTAGGTATGGCAGTCTTTCCTCTATTAGTAGGTCGTTTGTCAGTGTTAGCCGGTCGTCTGTGTTGCCCAATTGGAATGAGGAACCTGTATGTTGTCTCCCCTGGGATGCTGATTCGATTTGTCAAAATGTGCCCATTTGTTCCATTGGTATATATGCATGTCGATTCTTTTCGAGTTGTATGTTCTTCTCGTTCTTCCCATTGATCTAACTAGAGGAGTTCCCTTAATACTGAGCTGAGCTCGAGTTATAGAGCTATGCTCTATTAAAGTAGCTGCTCAACTGGATCGAGTCAAATGACACATGATAACCATGCTTGATAATCCAATTGATGTCTTCCGAAGAAAGTAGTTAAATACTAGAATTACATATATCGAGACAAGCCCGTTAGCTAGCCTACTTTGGTCCACCTTGATATAGCAGAATTCTAATTCTTAGGTTAAAAAGTTGCTTCAATATTATACAATCAAATATATCTTGGCGTATGATTTTATTTAGTAAGTAGATATTTTCAGAAATAAAATACACTATACTTAGTCCTCATTCTTTTCGCCTTATTTAATTTCACTTATCTAACTTATCTTTCACTTTATAGGTGTAAAGTCAAAGATAAGTTATGTGAAATAAGGCGAAAATAATGACGCTTAATCTTTTGCACTAGATCAGCATCAAGAATTTTTTATGTAATGAATAGATTGTTTTACATCCGTGTGTGTGTTTTAACCTCTCCTGGCACAACGATGAAACTAACTACAAATTGCTTTGGAGCCTTTAACATTTACCTGCAATTAAACTAAAAATATTAAAATTAACATTGTTTGCAGGTAATGACACTTTTTGCTGCAGCACTCCTTGAGAAGCAGATTGTTATTGTGTGTTCTAATTTGGTATGGTTGCCTTATAATTACTGAAATTTGGTATGGTTGTCCTTATAATTTGTTATTGGTTAATTCTAATTTGGTATGGTTGCCTAATTTTTATCTTGATCTTGTGTATTAACTAAGCATTTTCTGCGATGGCAATAGAATTAACGTGGATGAGTTATTACTGAATAATAACATTAAAATACTGACAAGTGCTATTTTGTGCATGCGCATTAGCTATAGCCTGCAGCAATACATAAATGCTCCTTTGACTAGGTTATGTATTATGAAGAGTATGTTTGGAAGATGGTTATATGTAACTTCGCACCTTCCAAGCAACTTCAATGCATGAAGTGTGTTCCTTCAAGTTATTTTTTTTTAGTATTGACAGAATTTTGGTCATCTATTTGCTGATGAAAAACATTTATTTAGCATTGATGATAATTGTTGTAGATGCTCTGATTACTTTTTAACGAGCAGGGTTGTCTATCATACCTCTAATACACCCTTATCAGTGGCAGAGTCTACTCATACCGGTAACTTTATTTGCTACCTTTGTAGAGCTCAGATCTGAACTTCACAGCTACACTTTATATACACTCTTCATGTGCTGCTCTGTTGCATCACTAATTTACAGGTTTTGCCAAATGACATGGTGGATTTTCTGGATGCTCCCGTTCCATACATAGTGAGTTCCCAAGCTTATTGCTATTTTGTTTTGAGAACATTGAAAAAAGGCTAGATATTATAGATCTATTTTTTGTGTGCATGCTTAATGGAGAGGGTTTAGAAGTGGGTAACTATTTTGTGGGGATGGGTTTGTGGAGGGAGTAGGGTTGTTCACAATTGTACTGAACTTAATAAACCAGTCAATTTAGTTGATCAGTATTTGGTACGGTGTGCAAAATAACGTAGTTTTTGGTGATTCAGTTTTTTTCTAGGAAAACCAGCTAAAACAGCACAACTGAACTCTAGAAACCCTTCTGCAATCTCATCCACTGCAGCAAGCTATGTTGCTATTGATCCAGCTTGTTTGCTTGGCCAATGAGTAACGCCAATCCATTATGCCCGCTTTGTTTGGAAAAAACTGTTTTCCCACTGGCTCCCAGCCCATTGCAGGTAGCTGATTTTTTTCTTGACCAAGGGACCAGCTGATCGTTGTTTACCTGCTTTTTCTTTCTTGTATGTGCGTGTTTTTTTCTTTTTTTATTAGCTTCTTCTGATGGACTCCAAGAACTACACCACCTTCGCCATGCTCGGTCGCCGGGACGGTGACTAAAAGGTGTACATCATGGCCATCTTCAGCACCTGCACTAGGTAGCTAATTTTTTCCTTGACCAAGGGACCAGCTGATCGTTGTTTACCTGTTTTTTCTTTCCTGTATGTGCGTGTTTTTTTGGTTTTTTATTAGCTTCTTCTGATGGACTCCAAGAACTACACCACCTTCGCCATGCTGATCGGTCGCCGGGACGGTGACTAAAAGGTGCACACCATGCCCATCTTCAGCACCTGCACTAGCTCAGCTTCGGCGAACCCTCTCAGGCTCCGGTCGAAGCATTCTGAAGCTCCAGCGTCTCCCAGAGGCACATCAACCACCGCCGCCGCTGCCTTGCCGGTGTGGGACAAGCGACTGTGAAATACAGTACTTGAGAATATTGTCTATACAGAAGTCCTCACCACATAGGAAAAGATAATCTACGAATCACTTTCTTCATTGCTAAATTTTCTATGATTTTAAGCCCTTAAAACTAGATATTAAATTGTATCATGTTAATTATATCTGGTACAATATATAAAATTATCTTGTTAATTTTTACACAATTTTTTTTCAGCAATGATCATTGTTGTTGCTTGATATGATGCATTTTTTACATCAAAATAATGATGGATGGATTCATAAATTTGATTCATGTGATTTTTTTCTCCCGTTGCAACGCACGGGCACCGTACTAGTATACCTAATCACAAAAACTGCCACATCTAGGCACGCAGCGGGGGAGCTAGGCCCCGGCGCCATGGGCGAGCAAGGCCCCAAGCGCCCCAGGCGAGCACGCCACACGGCGGCTCGGCGCACAGCAGGCGAGCAAGGCCCCACGCGCCCTAAGTGAGCTTGCCACCGCGTGGCTGCTTGGCGTTGGCTCGGTAGCCCGAAAAGTGGTGCCTTGCCGAACAGATGGGCTCCGGGCCCCACTTGGCAGGCACGCACGAAGGAAGAAGGAAGCTTATCGTAGCAGGCCCGACTCCGCTCAGCGTATCGGGGGCATTAAATGCGGCGATTCGGCGTGAGAGATAGAAGATGGTGATTGCGGTCACTATGGTTCTGACAGAAACATTGTAGCTGTCATTCCATCACCGTGCTGCAGCAGGCTCTGACTGGCGCTAATGTCAAGCGGTTGTTCCGTCCCGTCTGCGTTTGGTGATAGGCGGGAGCAGCCGAGCAGGTGAAGCAACTGGCGTCAGCAGCGGAGGAAAGTGGGATGTACAGTAATATGACCCAATTAATGCACTCTCTCTCTCTCTCTCTCTCTCTCCCTCTCTCTCTCTCTCGACCGTCCCTCGTAGTATAAAAAAGGATCAGGGTGAGAGAGGGGTTGGATCTCTGATTCACACGAACATTGTACGTTCTCCAGCGAGAACAAACTTGTCGGGGATAAAATTACGGCCCATTGCCATGGCCCACTCCCTGACAGTCCAGTCGAACAGCCTACCAGGGCCCAGCTCCCTGGAAGATTCTATCTGGCCCATATGCATCCTGTCGAACAGCCTCCTGGCTGGCATGGTGCGTAACGGCCAAGGAATCGTATTTGAGTCCGTCTCGAGCAAGAGTTCTGCACGGCTACGTGAAGACCCGGACGTTGGTTTCCCGGATTGGATTAGGAGCCGTGATCCCCAAGATTAGGAGTATGCCTTATCTGCCTCGGGATATGTTTGGCATGTCGAGTTCGTTGCGATCTCGTAGTTAGCCCGGTCCGATATTCCCTCGGTAGGTCGGTTTGCTTCGCACTATATAAACAGGGCCCCTACGGCGTTTAGGGGGGGGCCTGGCCAAGAGCTTTTGCATCTTAGCACTTCGTAGACACCTGATCATTGCATTGTCGCATGTACACCATAATCTCGCCGAGACTTGTTCGTCTCGTCGAGCCACCTCTTGTAATCCTCTTTGACATATAAGAAAGGCTGGACGTAGGGCTATTATCTCTCCCGAGAGGCCTGAACCATGATAAAAACCTCTGTCTCCCTGTTCGTTGTTGTTCGTCTTGTTCGGCATGTCTCCTATCTCTCTCTTAAAGAATTTTAGTTGACTTGGGTCAATATTCCAACCGTCGACAAAACTCACACCTTCCAATCCAAGAAATCAAGCATAAGCAAGAGTAGAACCATTACCCGTCTTGGGGGTCCGAACCTGGGTAAATCTGATGTCCCCCACGCGTGTTCGATCAAGCAACCTAGTTAACGAAAATCCCACTATAAACGAACACAGTTTACAAAATTTGTTAGATGAAAAACCACCGACTAAACCAAGAGATGGAGCCACCATTGAAGCCGAACCAAGAAGGTTAATCAGATTTAGCTTACAACAAACCTTTGTCCACACTTGCAAAACAAAGGGACACACGAGGAACAAATGGGCATTGGGCAACCAGCCCACCAATTTAGGCCGCGAGCCACACAAGACAAAAGGCAATGAGTGTGGCTACTCACGAGATGCGAGGCGGTCAGCAGTTAACAACCTCCATGGAACCGCAGAGTCATCCAAAAAACCTTTCATTTATTCTCCGTGGATGCCCTCCAAATTGGCATAAACTCTTGGTTGGGGGTAAGCTGCAAGGAATTGCATTAACATCCTTGTACCATTAACCTTGTTACTTGGTTCGATTCGGTTCTTCGAGCTTGTTTAATTAATTTATGCTGCAATTTTTCGATTGGTAACGTGCATGTTCTTTGCCCTCGGACGCCTCGGAATTGCATCGCGTTTTGCCACGTGAGGCTTATTTTTGCCTTGCGAATTAAATCCGTGCCCTGTTCGTGGGAGGTCTAGATCTTGGCACCTGGAAGAGGCCCTCCTTGTTCGAATTCTGAAAAAAAGATGCAATTTTGCTCGACCACCTATGGCTGTGTGGTAAAAAGGCTCGGAGCGGGGAAGGGAAGGGCAGTGGCTTCTCCACGTAGCTGGGCTCCGTGCCTTTGGATGGCGCCTCCGACTGCATGGTCTCCGCCACGGCCACGTGGCCTGGTTTTGGTCCGTGCGATCTGAACAGAATGATGGCTGAGATTCATCGGCTAAAGCCCCAAACCCCCAGGTACGAATCGCCGCCATAAATTCCATCGCCGGAGGCGGAGTCTTTCGAATAAGACCCTTCCATGTCTAGAATCACGACTCGATGCTCTCTTGCAGCCCGTAGGAACTGCAATGTAAAATATTAAGGGCTAATATGTACTGGTTGTGAGCTTGTAGGGGCTATCTCATGAAATATTTTTGGCGCCTTGATGGGGGGAAAGAAAAGCTTTTTTGGTCCATACAATGGCACAGGCAAGCAGGCGAGGCGAGGAGAGGAGGAAGAGAGGCAGGAGGAGAGTCAGATAGCTAGGGGGATTGGGGGAAGGAGAAGAAGAGTGCCTGCAAGCTGAGCGCCACACGAATCTCCTCTCTTTCTTCCTGGGGGCTAGCGGTAGCGGCTGGGGATCGAGGTGGAGGCAAAGGGGGCAGAGAATGCAGGAGCAGGCGGCGAGCTCGCGGTCGCGGTCGCGGCCTTCCAGCAGCGAGAGGTCCTCCAGCTCCGGGCAGTACATGGATGCCAAGGAAGGCAAGACGATCGCCGATCCACTCTCCTCCTTCCATTAGCCTAGCCTGCTTGCTTCGTTTGATTCGGTTCTTGGAGCTCGTTTTGTGCTGTGATTTCTCGATCGGTAGGTAACGTGTTCTTTGGCCTCGAATTCCTGATCGGAATGTAGTTCGTTTTGCGGCGTGAGGTTTGGGCTTTTGGTTGTCTCACGCGCCAAATTCCGTGCTCTGTTCTTGCAAAGTCTGGATCTTGGCACCTCGGACTCGGAGATGCTCTGCGTGTCTGAATTCTGAAAAAAGATGCTGTTTTTTTTTCCGTGAGTGAGAGAAGAGTTTGGTTGGTGAGCTGAGATGTACATCGGTTGAGCTGCAGGGGTGGAGAGCGACGAGGAGTATAGGAGAGTGCCGGAGCTGGGGCTGGAGCCAGGCGGCGACCCTTCCACGTCAGGCAGGGGGGCCGCCGCCGGCGGCGGCCCGGAGCGCGCGCAGTCTTCCACGGCGCAGGCCAGCGCGCGCCGCCGCGGACGCAGCCCTGCGGACAAAGAACACAAGCGCCTCAAAAGGTGTGAGCTACTGAGCTTGATACTCACTTACTCGCAGTATCGCAGCAGTAATAGTACTAGTTAACTTAACGTAGTTGATGTGTCATTTTCAAATGTTTGATTGTATTATTAAATATTACTACTCAAACTTGAGAGAGAGAAAGGAAGGTGCTGGTGACCTGGTTGCTCAACCATCGAAGTGGAGCTAACTGTAGACAGCCGTTTTATACTCCATTGTTCTAGGTTGATACGATAGTACAGGATTGATCAGTTTGGTATAGAAGAGAGAATAATTCTTAACTCTGAAATTTGATTGGCTAATTTGTTCAGAAAAAAAATGTCTTGTTTGGATGACAGAGTACATATGAGTATATGACCATGCCTGTTTTGGATTCAGTGGTGGTCCTCAAGGACCATGATGGATCCACATCACAGGTCCCCCGTTTAGTTTAGATTAGATTAGAGTAGAAAAGAATATCTGTGGAGCTTAGAGCCCATGCATGCACAGATACATAGTGCTATAATATACGAATTGTAATGCCGAGGTTACTTGCTTAACGTACGATGGTTGGGATTTTTTGATATTTTAGTTTTTTTTACATGACAATAAACCATATACAGGTACCTTGATCAGCGGATATTATTCTTATTTACTTCTTTTGGTCTTAATTAAGTTAGTTTAGAGTATTCCTTGTGCATGAACAACACGTCTATCTAGGAGCTTCCTTATTAATCTCCGTTTGATTAGCGCAGCAATAAAAAAAATATGCACAATATTCATAGTTTGCATTAAGCCAGTTTTTGTCGGGTGATCTACTATGTAATCCTAAAACGAGCGTGGAGATGGTTGGGATTTTTTGACATTCTAGTTGTTTTCTTACATGACAATAGACCATATACAGGTACCTTGATCAGCGGATATTATTCTTATTTACTTCTTTTGGTCTTAATTAAGTTAGTTTATAGTATATTCCTTGTGCATGAACAGCACGTCTATCTATGAGCTTCCTTATTAAACTCCGTTTGATTAGCGCAGCAATGAAAAAAAATGCGCAATATTCATAGTTTGCATTAAACCAGTTTCTGTCGGGTGATCTACTATGTAATCCTAAGATGTGTGACTGGCGTGAGTATATATGATATCGCCCATCACCTTGTGTGATATGCATACTATGATCAGTGTGCACACATGCTTTGCGGTCTCATCAGTTTCTCATTGCTACACACTTTAGTCCTATGCATACGTACATCAAGGTCCTATGGATACATCAAGGTGTTATGCACATCTTCTTGTACTGTGTAGTCATCATAACATCAGAATTGAAGTAAGCATAAAATCGTTTCAATATAAATATATGCATTATGGTGTCTCAAGGGCTACGATTGCGTGGGAAATTTGGCTAGTCTCAACTAAGGCTCTAAGTACTGTTGTATCAATTTTTTGAACGTAACAAACTTATCTTAAAGCACATCAGATTAGGGAACAACATTCTTTGTGTTTTCTTTTATTTTTTCTTTATTTTTATATTAATATAACTTGTAGGGTAAGTGAGAATTTAGATCCTAAAAATGGTCTAAATACAAGATTATTTCGGATCTACCATATTTATGGAGGCTGCCCAATCTTAGTCTTTCTTGTGTTTCAAATGCAGCGTGTAATTTCTGTAGTATAGTTAATATAGCCTGACATGTGGAACATGGACTGATTATTAAGTATCTGACCTGTGAAGATTGCTGAGGAATCGAGTATCAGCACAGCAGGCAAGGGAGAGGAAGAAAGCTTATTTGACTGATCTTGAGGTGAAGGTGAAGGACCTGGAGAAGAAGAACTCAGAGCTGGAAGAGAGGCTCTCCACTCTGCAGAATGAGAACCAGATGCTACGACAGGTACAGCTATTTTGTTTCTCATGTGCACACTAGCTTGTTGCCTTGTTGCCAAGTTTTTCACTTGGCAGTACCATTTTATACACATTTAATTTCATGCATTATATCTAGTTTGTTTATTCGTAAGGCACACCATGCATCGATCATTATCACAATGTTCCATAGCTTTGTTGTACATGTAGGAAGTCATATTCCATATCCTTTTTTGTTTTGCAAAAAATATGAACTATTTTCTGAGATCACACAGAACTGTAGTTTGGAGTTTTTAGTGTTGTCACTCCTTTTGTCCTTGTTAGGTGCACCACAAAGAATCATGTGTTCATCGAAAGTTTGGAAAATATGCCATTTTATGGGAGTCAAAAAAGTTTAATTCCCCACATATTGGTGGCCACTAGTACGTGTTGTGATGCATAGATAAAGCATGTTGTGAACGAGTTGTTCTTCCTCGTGCAGATACTGAAGAATACCACTGTGAGCAGAAGAGGGCCAAGTAGCAGCGCGAGTGGAGAGGGTCAATAGCACAGAGGGTGACAGCAGCACACTTATATATGATCGAATATGCCCATGTCGAATCGATCCTGAAACACACCAACTGAAACTTAAATTTGCTTGGAGGTTTCACGGCCAAAGAAGAACCCCAAAAAACTGGGGTGAAAATATTGTGCAGGTCTTCATAAATATAACATACTACTTTAAACTTTTTTTTTTTAGAAATATGTGGCTCTGTCAACTCAGGCAGATTTTATGTCTAGACGTAATATCATGGCGATAGCAATTATCTTAAAAATTAATTTAAAAATGCATGATAAAGTTAAATGGTCTTTTTTACAGCAAACTCTTAGAATGAAAGATTTTCTTCTAAATGGTGTAATTGTGTTGAGAATTTTGTCAAGGAAGCAACCGTGGGGACTAAAGTCAATAATGACTATCGACCCTAATTTAAGACACACCAATTCTTTTTAATATTGTGTCACATATGCTAATCATTTTAAGATCTAGAGCCAAGCAAGCAGGACAAATTGAAGGTGTTGTTCGCTGAAATTTCAATTTTAATATTATGACAAGTATGCTGGCCATTTTAATATCTAGAACCAAGCAAACTGATCAAATTGAAGGGGTTGTACCATATTTAGTGGATGATAGGTTATATATATTGAAATATGCAAATAATGCATTAATTTTTTTTTTTCAAACATGACATTGATCAAGCAATAAATTTATATTATTATTTTGCGCAGGCAAACAGTTGATAGGATTGAAGAATTAATTGTCATAAAAGTGATTATTTTGGTTTGGTTGAAGACCACTGTACCAATAATTTTTTTTGGTCGTGTTGGGTCCTTTCTGTTTAAATACAGGGGCAATTACGTTCTTGCCCCTGTTCTCGAGCTCAATTGTGATTTTACCCCTACTTTTTCCACTTTGTGATTGTGCCCTTGATTTTTGAAAATGAAGCTACA
>SPJY01032150.1:322444-368268 GCA_005191435.1 Raddia distichophylla | reverse complement strand
TGCAAACTTCGGTCAGAGTTTGAGAAGCTTTGTACTGAGCTGCTGGCCCGCTCTCCGTGAGTGTCACTATTGGAGGCGCTCACCAAATTGGCTCGCACCGAGGAGACTCGTCTTCACAATGTGTTGTAGTCTTCTTTAACGGTTCTTGTTGCATCCAAGGCTCCTGTCTTGTCACAAACTACAGTTGTGGCTTGTTATACTCCCTCAGTGTCAGTAGGAGGCTTGACTGTTGCGGTGAGTATACTTGTCATTTGCTATAATTATGACTATTTTACTATAGCCGGATAGAACATACTATTCAACAGTGCAGGCAACATCCGAATCAACAAGGATCTGGTGCCACGCGTCCTCAAAGTGATTGTCGTTCCCCGGTTGATCCTTCTAACAACTTTACAAGAGGTGACTTAGTGCCTCGAGTGTATAAAGCGACGAATGAATGCCAGATAGTCCTTAGGGTATTACAGTGCTAGTATCACCGGTCGATCTTTCTCTTACTCGGCCTTGGTATTTAGATTCTGAAGCTTCCTTTCATATGACTCATGATCATATCTTCCTTGGTCCTTTAATATCTTCAATTAATCCTATGTCCCCCAAGACGGTTAATGGTACATGTCTTTCATTTGCTGGTCAGGGCACTCTCGACACTTCCTCTTTCCATGTTCTTTCTATCTCTCATGTTCCCCGACTTAATATTCAATTGATTTTAGTTGTTCATCTAACTAATAATAACTCCTATTATTATTGAACCCTATTCTTGTTATGTTCAAGATTGCCAGCTTGGTTTTTGCTGGCCATCGGCTCTATAATTCTCCATATCTCTAGAAACTTGATTGGCTTTGCCACCTTTTTGCTTCCACCTGTTCCACCTTCAGCAGCAAGTCGTCCACCTCCACTGATGCCATTGTCATCACCACACTAGCTTCCACCAGCTTTGCTCAAAAGTATCATCAATTAGGCTACCCTAGCACTGTAGATTAGGTCACCCTGGTCCTAGAATGATGAGGATCAATAACTCACATGGGCATAGCATGAATGCTAAAAGTTTTCCAAATGAAGAGGATTTTATGTGGCATGCATTGCCATCGAAAATTTAGTAATTAGACCATCTCATCTGAAGGTCAATAATAAAATCACGTCCTTCAGGAAGACATTTGTGGCCCTATTCAGCCTCTCTTGGGGCCCTTTAAATACTTCATGGTCTTAATAGACGTGTCCTCAAAGTGGTTGCATGTATGTTTACTGTAAACTAGAAGTCATGCTTTTGCAAAGCTGGTCTGGAAGATCATTCAAATTAAGAACACATTCCCAGATCATCATGTGAAGTCCATTCGAATGGACAATGCCGACGAATTTACTTCTACGTCATTTCATGATTATTATATTTTGTACTAAGATTTGCAGTTGAGCACTCAGTACCACATGTCCATACACAAATGAACTAACAGAGGCTTTGATTAAAAGAATAAAATTCATTCGCTTTTGCAAAGTTGTAACCTGCCTAACACATGTTGGGGATATGCAGTCATACACGCATCAACACTCATCAATTTTCAACCTTCAACATATAACATCCACTCACCTATGCAACTTGTGCAAGGGTCAACCCCAAAATCTCCCACCTTATAAAATTTGGATGTATGTTATATGTACTAATACCACCTCCACAACAGACTGCAATGGGTCTTGTCCGGAAAACTAGGATATACATAGGTTATGGGAGTGCATTCGTAATCAAGTATGTTGAACCCATGGCTAGATACTTGCATACGACCTTATTTGCTGATTGCATTTTGATGATGATCATTACTCGACATTTGGGGAGGAAATCATCCTTTGGATGAGAAATATGTAGAAATTACATGGCACTCCGCTGATATCCCCGCTCATGACCCCCGCATTAAGGAAGTAAATCTATAAGTCTATAAGATAATTTATTTGCCAAATTTAGCAACTAAACTGCCTGATCATTTTTTTGAATTAAAGAGTGTGGTTAAGTCAAATATTCGAGCACAAAATGCATCAGAGTGGGTTGAAATACAAAAGGAATTTGAAGGTATATCCGATCCTATTAAGAGGCCTCATCGAAAAGAATAGTTACTTTGGCTTCTCAAACTCAAGTGCTTGAAGACATTCAGAGAAAAGAGGGCAGGAGGACTTGCCATAGATCATAAAAATGCTCCAAAGTAAGAAGGGGGGCCATTCAACCCTAGAACACCTATTTCTTGAGTGTCCCTTCTCCTCCCACATTTGAAACTTTCTGGCTTCTAGGCTGAACGCCCGCACCTACTTTGCTCTGCGTGGACCCACGCCGATGCTCTCTCCGTCTGGTGGTCTGAGGACATCCTGCAGTCCAACCATGCCCCGGGTATTGGCTATATTGTGCTGGCCACCTTATGGCATCTATGGCTGAAAAGAAACAACCACATTTTCAATTCGAAGGAATTGCCGACGACGATCTTCTTCAATTTGCTCCTGGACAACATGCGCCTTTAGAAGACGGCAGATGCCCATTTTGTAATAAGTTAGCTTGCTTGTAGCGCGTGTCCGAGGGAACACGCCTAAACCTTCCCTAGAATTTTGACTGTGTAACCTTCCTACTGAATTAATACAAGACTGTTCTCCTGTTTTTTCTTAAAAATAGTGATAAGTAAAATGACAAGAAGTTATCCAATAGAGCAACAATAACACAATTTTCTGGAAAATTGAGGTCGACGGGATCGAAAAGTTGGCAGCCCATTGGTTGGTGTCGTGGGATCCTGGTGAATGAAACTAATCTGGGGCTGGGCCAAATAATCTTGTTCCATGTGCAGATAATTAAACTTTTGACAAGAAGCGTGAGTGGTTTCGTCGGTGGGTTACATAGGGATTTACGTTATGGAGCAAGCACCAAGCATCAATAATCAATAAATAGATACAAACTTGACTTCCCCGTCCACCTCGCCACGTGGCTCCTCCCTGCCTCGCGAAGCCCACGTCGCCCCGTCACCGTAGCCGTCCGATCGCGTGCGCCAGGAGATTCAGCCGTCCGTTAGTTTGTTTATCTATAAAACGATTTTTTTCGTCCTTGCTTGGCCGGCTGGCTAGGTGAGCCAGCTCTCAGCTAGCCGCCCGCAGTTCGATTCCTAGCTCCGCTTCGTTTTCGTGCTATTTTTTGCGCGCGTCGTGAGGTTCCAGCGCGCGTGCGTCGCGACGTTTTGGGCGCGCCAGGGGCGCGCTGTCGCGGCTAGTCTTGCTACATAGCTGGACTGCACATGATTTTTAGGACGGAGAAAGAGGTAAATAAAATTAAATAATGTTCTTTATTATGCAAAACAAAAATCGTATATCAGGTAAATTTAGGTAGGGTATGGTGACTAAAGAAGGGGAGGGAGGAATAGGAGAATAAAGATAAATTTAAGGGCTTCCATGTAAAAAAACTAGTGTGGTAACCGGTCATAATCAATGTTTAAATAGCGGGCTAAGCCATTTAGCGGCGGTCTGCTCTAGGAGTTATAAAAAGTTATAGCGGAATACAACAGAAGCTATTTCATTTAGCGGTTTTATAAAAACTTGGAAACTTGTAATTAATTATACACAAAAACATGGAACTAATGTAATATTATGAATGCAAATACTAAAATACATGTCCATGGGTACAGAGAACATGTCTTCTGGTTGATTACTTCACAATCATTCAATGATTCAATGGTTCATATTCATTCAACATTCAATAATCAACAACTCATCAATGTTTTAATGGTTCAATACATCATTCATTAAAGTAAAGATCACAACAAATAAGCATAGGATGTAGCCATCAAGAGATGAATATTTTCCTTGTCAGGATTAGCAAGGCTAAAAATATTTCGGCTAAGACAAATAGTGGTGTTTAGCGGAGCTAAAGTGTTGTTAGCTGCACTAGCAGAACAATTAGCAATAGCGTAGCGGCAAGCCCTCAAAAACGTTGTTTAGCAGAGCTAAAGTGTTGTTAGCTGCAATAGCAGAATAATTAGCAATAGCGTAGCGGTAAGCCCTCTAAAAACGCTATAGCCCGGGCTATAGCGGTGATATAGCGGGCTATTTAGAACCATACCATAATTCATCCGTTCATGTGAGGAGAGATGCACGGTTGAACCTACTTGCACTTCCAAAAAAACTAATTGCACGGTTATGCTTGTCAAAAGCAACTTTCCATGACAAGTGGGCCTTGTAAGTTGTAACCAAATAAATTTTTGGTTCCTAGCGTATAAGAGCATGCACAGCAGCTCCAGCGTCAGCTCCCAGCGTCACTACAATAATCGCTCGTTTGAATTTTCGGCACGCACAGCAGCCTTCGCTCGTTTGAATTTCCACCCCGCCAGCTCGTGCTACAGTAATATACGGGCTCTGCTGGGGATGCTCTAAGGCATTGTCCTTTCAAGTGTTATGCCTGTTTTTGTAAGGACTGGTAGGGGCTCTACCATTCAATTAAAAAGAGAGTTAAAGTACTTACAGAGACAAATCCCTACCGGGTAGAGAGCAGAGCAGAAACAACAAAACAGCCAAGACAATATTTACATAGAAGAGATAAACTAGGCTCCATCATCCATGGTCATCCACGACGTTCCCCATTGCCTTGAATCTATTGAAAAAGCCTGCATTAATTTGCTGGAATACCATGATGTATGTGTTGTAATCTTCCCTGAACACTCTGTTGTTCCTTTCTCTCCAGAGGTTCCAGTAGGTGTAGTTGACAACACCATCAAAATTTCGTCTTGCCTGCTTATCGAACTTCTTTCTTTCTGAGATCCACCACTGCCATAAGCATGAGAACCTTGATGGCTCGACCAGCAACGGTGAGTTCACTTCCCTTAGCACAAGGCGTCAGATTAGCTTTGCGAATGGATAGAAACGGAAGGGATGATCGATTGTCTCCTGTTCGATTTGTGCCGCAAAGAGGACAATTATGAGAATTTGGCCATCCTCTTCTCTAAAGATTTTGGGCTGTCAAAATCCTATTCTGCACCGCCATCCACATGAAGAAACACGACACTTTGGGCTCAGCATTTGCCTTCCAAATTGCAGCGTTAAAACCGTCTTTGATTTTTCCAAGGAACTGGATGGTATAAGCTGAGGCCGCCGAATAGACACCATTAGTAGTCCATCACCAGGTGTGTTAATTTGTCTGGCACGTCATCTTGTAGGTGGATGTGTTGGACTAAACTCATTTAGAGTTTCAATTCGGTGCAAGCTTGCTATCCATCGATTGTTTGACAGGCCGCCTCATGCACAGTGAGATTCTTTTTTCTTCACTTAGAAAAAACACAGCGGTGCTAAATCACGCGGTTTGACTCGTTGTAACCGGTTGTCATGCCAAAATTAACAAAGTCTTTTTACCATTACCTATATGAATCTTGGAGCTTTGCCGTGAAGAGCATATGATCAGCTTCGCCGCACGTTAGGGTAGTCCCTTTCCAAGGCCTGTCCTCATCTTGCCATGAAAGCTAAATACATCTAAGCCTTAGTGCCCTACTGAACAATTCCAGATTTTTTACTCGAACCCCTCCAACAGTTTTTTTTTTTTTTTTGAAGGGCAGGAGCACTGCCTGCTTTGTATTTAAGTAGGAGGAAAGTTACAAAAATCGGGGGAAAAAAGCCCTCCCCCGGGAGGCGACGCTACTGTCTAGTTTATTACAAAATTGATTCCTGCGGCCATCCAAAGCCGTAGGTCGTCGGTGAGGTTCTGAATAAAGACGGCGCGAGGTCGTTCAGTCAAACAAAAAATTCTGTTGTTCCGCTCCAGCCAAAGGTGCCAAATGATCCCTGCACACACAGACATTGCGCCGCTAGTGGGGGTTTTTTGAAGGATATCGGCATCCCACCACGCAGGGAGGCTGGAGGAACAATTCCAATCAGTTGGGTCAAGGATTGTGAAGCCCGTTTGCTGAGCTAGGCGCATCCAGATGAAGGTGCTGAATTCGCATTGCAGGAATAGGTGCTCGGGGGTCTCGAGGTTACGGAGACACAGCTGGCAGAAATAGGCATTTCGGCAGTGTCGTCGTTGTAGAAAGTCAGCCGTGGAGACGCGTTGTAACATCAGCAGCCAAAGGAAAAACCTGCATTTTGATGGTGCCCAGACTTTCCAGATGGCCTGGGACGTCGGCGAGAGGCGGCGCCCTGCGAATTGAAGGCGGTAGGCAGATTTCACCGAGAAAGACCCGTCTGTGGTGAAACGCCAGGTCCATTGATCAGGTTCGCCATCTGCAAGGGTTGTGTGAGACAGGCGATGAAGCAGGGAGATGAGCTCAGGGACCAAATGTGGGGTGATCCGACGACGCAGGTCCAATAGCCAGTTGTTGTTAGTAAGGGCATCCTTCACTGTTCTGTTGCGCCTAGCAGAGGCGAGGAAGAGCCGTGGCGCCAGAGCTGTTGGGGTGAGGCCATCTAGCCAGGGGTCTTCCCAAAAGGAGGCCGAAGACCCATCTTTCAGGTGAATCGACACACCTGCACGGAGGAGGTCAGTGTCGGTGATGGGGGGGTGTCAGGTTCGCAGTAGGCGGAGGCCGCTCCTATCTTGTTGTTCTAGAGCCAGCGTAGACGGAGCGCTCTGGCAAAACGGTGTAGGTCTAAAACTCTGAGGCCCCCGAGGGGAGAGGGGCAACAAATTGTATCCCAGTTCACTCGGCATTTTCCAGCCTGTACAGAAGTGGTACCATTCCAAAGCCAGGCTCGCCTGATCTTGTCAATTTTGTTGAGCACCGATTTGGGGGGTCTGATGACTGATAGGGTATAGGCTGGTAGTGCCGAAAGAACAGCTTTGAGAAGAGTTAGCCTGCCTCCTTTGGACATGAGAGGACCTCTCCAGCCAGCCAGTCTGTTAGCGATTTTGTCAATAAGTGGTTGGAAGTGGACCTGCCGAAGGCGCTTAACGGAGAGCGGGAGGCCTAGGTACTTGATGGGAAAAGATGAGCGTGGTGCTGGCAGATTCTGAAGGACAGTATCTAAGTCGATGCCTTCGCACCTGATGGGAACTATCTAGCTTTTGGAAAGATTTGTGCGAAGCCCGGAGATGTCACCAAAAATGTTTAGGATTCTAGCCAGGGCAGTGACGTCGCGACAGGTCGGGTTTAGGAAAATGGCTGCGTCGTCCGCAAAGAGAGACGCTCTAAAGTTTTGGTGGATGCCGCGAACCGGGGATGAAGCCCCTTCTTCCGTGGCCCTTGCTAGGAGGGTGACAAGAGGTTCAATGGCGAGGTTGAAGAGAAGGGGTGAAAGTGAGTCGCCCTGGCGGAGGCCTCTTCGGTGGAAGATTTGTTTAGTGGGGTAGCCGTTGAGGAGGACTTTGGAGGAGGAGGTGGCGAGTGAAAGGGATATCCAATTGCGCCAACGTTCCCCGAAACCTCAAGCGCGGAGGTTATCAAGGAGGTAAGGCGACGAGACCGAATCGAAAGCTTTGGCTAGGTCAAGCTTGAGGAGGAGGGCTGGTGAACGGGATCGGTGGAGGTATTTGGCCTTTCCCTGAACAAAAAGGAAGTTGCTTTGGATGTGGCGCTTCTTGATGAAGGCACTTTGGCAGGGAGAAATGAGGTCATCCATGAAGGGAGCTAGGCGGGTGGATAGGATTTTGATGAAAAGTTTCCCAATGCTGTGAATGAGGCTGATTGGACGGAAATCAGATGGTGTTGTTGGGTTGTCTTTCTTGGGGAGGAGGATAATGTGTGCGTTGTTCAGCGCGTCGAATCCCCGACCATTAAGGTTGAAGAGACACTGGATGGCCGCGAGCAGGTCGTCGGAGATGAACTCCCAGCAAGATTTGTAGAAATCCCAGGTGAAGCCGTCCGGTCCTGGAGCTTTGTCACTTGGCAGGCTATGGACTATCTTGCTGAGTTCGTCCAAGGAGAGTGGTTCTTCGAGGGCTGAGAGGTCAGGGGCTGGGAGGTTCAAGAATTCCCAGTTGAAGGAGCGTCTGGTGGAAGACGGCTGGGCGGGGCTGCCATCGCCGAGGATAGAGTTGAAATGCTGGTGGAGGATACGAGCTTTTTCCTCGAATTCGGAGTGCGGTCCATTGTCGCTATGCAGGGTATGGATGAAATTTTTTCCTTCGGCGTCCGTTGGCTCTGAGGTGGAAATATTTGGTATTAGCGTCCCTAAGCTTGAGCCAAGTGAGATGGGCTCGCTGTTTCCATTTGATTTTTTGAACCACACTGAGACCGAGGCTTTTGAGTTTGAGTTGGTGGCGCAGCTCGAGCTCCTGGGGTGATAGGAGGTGCACCTCCATAGCACAGTCAAGCAGGCGGAGAACCTCGGAGATGACGGCTAATTGCAGGGCGATGTTCCCAATGTGGGTTCGGTTCCAAGCCTTTAGAGCCAAAGCCGTGCGGGCGAGATTTTCTCTGGAGGGGATGCGTGGGGAGACCCGCATGTGGTTCACACCAGGTCTGTTTGGCCACTTGCAAGAAGCCAGGCATCTTGATCCAGAAATTCTCAAAACGGAACCGCTTGGGAGGTGGTGGAATGTTCTCGGCGGTGAGAAGCAGCGGGCAGTGGTCCGAGGCCAGGGAGGAGAGCGGGATCAGAGAGCAGGAGGAGAAAAGAAGCTCCCAAGCAGCGTTGGAGAAGGCACGGTCCAGCCTGACCAAAGTTGGGTTTGCTTGTTCGTTGCTCCAGGTGAATCGACTTCCTGAAAGGTGGAGCTCTTTGAGGAGGCAGGTGTCCAAGGTGGAGCGGAATTTAGACATGAGGCGGCGGTTGAGGTTGAGGTTGTTTTTATCCGAGGCTTGGTAAATAAGGTTCAAATCGCCCAATAGCAGCCAGGGGGAGTTGAGGGAGCTGGCGATGAAGGAGAGTTCCTAGAGGAAGGTTTCTTTCTCAGAATTCGCAGAGGGTCCGTAGACGTTTGTTAGGGTCCAACTCGGTTGGCCGTCGAGCGGTGTGATTGTCATGGTGATGGAGTGCTGAAGGATTCGGGGATTGGAGACCCGAAAGACGGAGTCATCCCAGAAAAGAAGAAGGCCCCCTCTGGTTCCAGAGTCCGGCAGCTGGATTACTCCTTTAAGTAAATGGCCGCAGGTTTCCATGAGCAGTTGGTTCGGTGGGTCGCTGAGCTTGGTCTCTTGGAGAGCAAGGATGGAGGGGCGACAAGATCGTACAAGAGAAGCGACCACATCCCTTTTGGCTGCCGAGTTGAGACCTCTAATGTTCCAAGAGATAATCTTCATAAGGTGGAGAAGAGGAACACAAGACTAACCCCAGAGGGGGGAGGGGACACTTCGCACGCAGGCGGGACACGCCGCACGTAGGCGGTACAACATAAGGTGGAAGGGGACACTCCGCACGCAGGCGGGACACACCGCACGCAGGCGGTACAACATAAGGTGGAAGGGGACACTCCGCACGTAGGTGGGACACACCGCACGCAGGCGAAAAAAGTAGAAGCGGGGGGAGGGAACCACACGCAGGCGGTAGGGTGGCCCCAAGGGTAGCCAGCACACGCGCAGTAGGTTGGCGACCCAAGAGTAAGACCACGCGTAGGTGGCAAGTACAGAATAGACCCACACGCAGGTGGGGGGAGGGGAGGGGGTTTGGCGACATGAAAAGTGGTAAACTCTGACGGTCCGAGGCGCGGAGAGTCTAAGAGGAACACTCCTCAACTGCTGCAGATCCCACCGCAGGTAGGTCAACGGAGGCCTTGGAGAGGCCACAAAGGTCGGTGACGACGGAGAACGTGCAGTGTCTAACGGGGAATCACTGAACAAGGCACGAAGCTGGTCGGCAAACTCATCGACGACAGGGGTGGGGGAAGGCCTAACTTCAAGGCCAGGATGCCCTGGGCCTTTCTGATGGCTGGAACGGAAGAGGAACCAGCGGGGGAGGGAGTCGGGCGCGAGGAGGCTAGCCGAGAGCTGCGGCGGCGAGTAGCAAGCGGAAGTGGACGCCGCGGTCGTCTGAGTGGGGGGGAATGGATGATAGGGGCGGCGGAAATAACGGACGCCCTCGCAAGGAAAGAAGTGGTGGGAGATGGGGGGCATGGTAGCTCAAGGCCGGCCTCTAGGGACATGGGGTCAAGGCTGTGGAAGTGACCCGGAGGGGCGTCAGTGAAGGAAGCAGCGAGGACTGAGTCAACGCAAGCAAGCTCAAGGGATGGCTCAAAAACTTGGGCCCTGGGTGACCGAGAGGCCAGGGGAGGGCCTGGAAACACGGCTTCTGGGCCGGTTGAGGCGCGGCCTGGGGAAACTGGCGAGAGGCGCTTCCTAGGAGATACTGCAGCATGGGCCGAGTTGTGGGCGCTGTTAACTGGCGGCCCGGCCTAAGAGGATAGGGGGGCACTGGCTAGGAGTGGCCGGCTGCGCAGCCCACGAAGCCCATAGGGAGGACCGACGGCATGGCCCCACTGGACAGCCACAGTGGGTTTTGAAACCCCAGAGGCCGAGGGAGCATCTGCGGCGGCGCCAGCGTGCAGGCTCTGACCCGCAGGGCAGACCGTGGGCACGAAACCCGATGCCGGACGGGAGGGAGCCGGCCGGTTGAGAGGGGAGCTCCGGCGAGGAGGTGGCGAGGTCGACGGGCGGCGGCGTGGCAAACGGGTGCGGAGACGGGCAACCCGGCGGTGCCGCCGTGGGGAGCGGCTACGCGCCGAGCGGCCGGCGTGGCGCGCTGAGCGGCCGGAAGGGGAGGCTGAGCCGCGGGGGGAAGCCACGGCAGACCGTCTTTCCCGGGGGCGCTGAGCCCGGGAGGAGGCGTCGGGGGTGCGGTGGCTGTCGTCGTCGTCATCAATTCCGTCATCTCGACGGCGAGCCGGGGCGAAAAGAGCCCGGCAGGAGCGCAGCGGCGCAGCGTCCGGGGGGGCCGACACCAAGTCGGGGGAAGCCTAGGCGCCAAGGGTGAGGCACCAACTGGGGCAACGCGCCACCGCCGATGCGCGTGGAGACGGAGGTGAAGTCTTCAACTGAGTCGATGTGGAGGAGGAGGAGGTGCACCGAAGCCTGGGGTGGTCTGGGGCGCGGTGCGACCGCGAGCCTCGCGGGGCCGCGGTCACCAACGTGGCGCGGCTCGAGGTACGGGGACGGCTCGGAGAGCTCAAGCTCAACCTCGAGCGGGATGGCCGCCGGCTCCCTCGTCCAAACCCAAACACGGAATGCAGAGGCATCAAGGCGGAGTCTCGTGGAGTCTTCAACCACATCGAGGCGGCCGACGCCGGCGAAGACGCGCTCCACGACGGAAGAAGACCAGGCGTGCAAGGGAAGCCCTTCGATGAAGACGCGCACCCGGTACCGAACGGCGCCGGGCTGGCCGCTGGCGTGGGGGTCGCTAGCGATGGCTGCCAAGCCGAAGTGGCGGCCACGTGCGCGGAAGGAGCTTCTGGCGGCGAGCTGCGCTTGCTCCGGCAGGGTGAAGAAGGCGAGGAAGCGCAAATGCCCAAGGTGAGTGACGCGGATGTCGAAGACCGGGATGTCTGTGTGGGCGCTGATCTCATGGGCGACAAAATCTGGGTCGGGGTGGGGGCCGCCGGTAATGGAGAAGATGACGCCGCGACGATGAAGATCGGTGGCGTCGGAGCGCATGGCCGCGGTGACCTCGACGCTGACACTCTCTAGGGGGCGGTGCACAGCCAAGGCGGAGCGGCTGGCAGGGGCCATGGCGGCGAAGGGTGGAGCGGGGAGCAAGGCGGGGAGGTGGAGTTGCGGGGGGCGCGGGGGAGGCGACACAGTGGAATGGAACGGCGGCGACAGGACTTGGCGGTGTGGCCGAAACGCCTGCACAGGAGACACCGGATGGGGTCTCGGCAAGCAGTGGCGCGGTGGTCTGAAGCGAAGCAGCGATAGCAACGCCCTTTAAGGGCCAGGGCGCACCCGGCTAGCCAAGGGCTGGGCTTGGCGGCCATAACACCGGTGGCCGCAAGGGGTAGGCGCGGCCGGCGCGGCCGGTGCCTCGGGGCGACGCGCTGCCAAGGGGGGAAAGAAACGACCGGCGAGCCTGCAGCCACAATTGAACGGGGAGCGGGTTGAGGGTGGGCAGGTGGATGGTGGCCATCAATGTGGAGTTTGACTCGTTTGGGGGGAAAAGGCGGAGTAAAGACGGGTGGAGGAGGTGGTTGGCGCGGGGCGGAGCAGGCGACCTCAGCGTAGGTCCGGCGGGGAGATAAATGCCCTGAGGCGACGGGGTCGGAGGTGGAGGCTGGTGACCAGCGGAGCCAGGAAGGTGAGGCAGGGGATGGGCGGGCAGACGCGTCAGGTTTGGTGGTCGCGCTCGCCGGAGAGGCGGGTCGTTTGGTGGCCGCGCTCGCCGGAGAGGCGGGGCGCGGGTGGGTGGTGGACCTCGCCGTCGAAGGGCCTAGCGGCGAGACGGGGGAGGAGCGGGGAGCCATCTTTCCGCTCACGTTATGGCACACTTTGCTACCTGTGGTGTGGACCAGTATAACAAGCTAGAAAACAAACATACTATTAAAAACAAGCATACTTTTAGGTTTAACCTAATCATCTAGACATGCATAATCTAGACGTGCACAAAGCTGCTCCTAAAGATTTTGGGCTGTCAAAATCCTATTCTGCACCGCCATCCACATGAAGAAACACGACACTTTGGGCTCAGCATTTGCCTTCCAAATTGCAGCGTTAAAACCGTCTTTGATTTTTCCAAGGAACTGGATGGTATAAGCTGAGGCCGCCGAATAGACACCATTAGTAGTCCATCACCAGGTGTGTTAATGTGTCTGGCACGTCATCTTGTAGGTGGATGTGTTGGACTAAACTCATTTAAAGTTTCAATTCGGTGCAAGCTTGCTAAGTTGCTATCCATCGAATGTTTGACAGGCCGCCTCATGCACAGTGAGATTCTTTTTTCTTCACTTAGAAAAACACAGTGGTGCTAAATCACGTGGTTTGTCTCGTTGTAACCGGTTGTCATGCCAAAACAAAGTCTTTTTACCATTACCTATATGAATCTGGGAGCTTTGCCGTAAAGAGCATATGATCAGCTTGTCCTCATCTTGCCATGAAAGCTAAATACATCTAAGCCAGTGCCCTACTGAACAATTCCAGATTTTTTACTCGAAGCCATCCAACAGTTTTCAGCATGCACACCTTAGTCCAGTTAATTGACGAGGGATATGGTGTTATGTCTGTAACAGGCTACAATTTTTGCATATTAATAGCACAAAATTTTTTCAGCAATTTCTTATGCATGAGGTACCCTGAAAAAAGAACACACGTTGATTCATGTTAGTGTATCCGAATCAATTTTTCTAATATCCTTTTGAATCATATTACATTCTAACTTATTTGAATTTCCTTGCCCGATGTTTGTTTATTCATGTCTCAGTTTGCGTGTAGACCAAACCGGTATTTTTACTGCAAACGTGAGTGCCGACAACTTCCTAAAAGAACACGAAGACTTGGTTTTGCATTGACAATTCGTGGAAGATAATCAAGACCCGGTTTTGGACTAAGGTGTTGACGACTTTCCAGATGGCTACGAGCCTATGAAGGCTCGGACTTGGATCAAGACCATGTTTTCAAGCCTTTAAATTTTGCCCCTGTGACTGTGAGCATTTTGTTGCTGGTTGCCCTCAGGCCATGTTCAATTATAATTTACATAACTTTGCCAAAATTTTTCTAAAATTATTTCTTCCGTTGCAACGCACGGACATATTTGCTAGTATTTGGATAGAAAGTATGGATACGGATAATACCCATCAGATATCGGTATTTGTCGAATCGAATAGCACTCAACCTGTATCTGTATCTATTTAAAAATCCAAATACGGCTACGGATCCGGATATGGATTTCTTCGCATAGGGTACGGCTACGGATCCGGATCTGTATCTGTATCGACTACGAACACACGACTATTTAATAGTACCACGTACGTACGCAGCCGCTTTTCAGGGTACGATGCCAAAAGAAGTTGCGCAGCCGGCCATGTCGACAAAACACCGACGTTCTTGCGCCGACGAGGAGGCGGCGGCGGCGGCCTCGTCTCTGCCGTCCCTCCAGCTTCCCTTGGATCTCCTGCTGGAGATCGTCGCGCGCTGCGACGGCGCGACCATCCTCCGCTGCGCCGGCGCCTCCAAGGACCTCCGCCACGCCATCCTCAGCGGCGACTTCCGCCAGCGGCTCTCGCTCGTCGCCGTGGCCAACGCCGGCGGCTTCCACCACGCCTCCCTCCTCGGCGCCTCCTTCTGGCGCTTGCACAAAGGCGTGATCGGCGGCTCGCTCCGCCTCCCCTGGTGGGCGGACCTGCCGCCGCCGGCGACCCACCGCCTCCGCCCCGTCGTCTCCCGCGACGGCGTCCTCCTCGTCCGCGTCAAGGCCACCGTCGGCGACGGCAAAAGCATGTCCACGTCCACGCAATGGTACGTCTACAACAGCTCCAATGCCCATGTCACCACCGTGCTCTCTCACAAGGACTACGGCGAGTTCGTCGACTTCGAAGTATCCCGCTACCCACCCGCCTTGCTCACCGTCGGCGGCGACGCCGGCGGCGCCTTCGAGCTGCTCTACCTGGATGAAGACCTATCCATGCACTACTTCTCGTCCTACAATGGCGTGTGGACTTTCGGCGGCGCCGCCCATCTGGACCGCCCGCTGCCGGCGGGTTTCGAGCCGGTGCGGGGGTCCCTGCCCGCCGTCGTCGGCCGCACAGTGTACTGGCTCATCTGTAAGACTCCCCCCGTGAACAACGCTTTCGCCGACCATGACGTGGCCATCCTCGCCGTGCAGGTCGACGCGGCGACGGCGACGACTATCCAGCTCCCGGAGCGGCGCGTGACGAGCAGGATGCTTGGCGCCAGCAAGAACGCCTCGGAGCTCCTCCTGGGCAGGTGGCCGGACGGCAAGCATCTCGCGCTGGTCGCGACGCTGGGAGAGGACATCGCGATGTGGACGATGCCGTCGCCGCCGCCGCCGCCGGAGCCGGAGAAGAATGCGAAGGAGAACAAGTGGAGCCAGCCGGCGGTGATCGCCAGCACGCGCGGCATCGACAAGAGGATCGCGCGGTGCGGGTGGCGCGGGCTGATCCGGTTCCTAGGGTTCGGGGAGAGGAGCGGCGCCGTGCTCCTGCACATGGAGCGGGTTGGCTTCGTGCAGCTCAGCCTTGTCACCGGAGAGGCGGCCGTGCTCCGCAGGGAAAGCTCCGACGGCGGCGACAATGATCATATTCACACCGACTCGCTGCAGGCGTTCTTGCGAGAGACAGATATGCCCTCTTTACTTGCATCCATGAAATCGTTCTGATCGATCATGCTTGCTTATTTTTGTTCCTTAATCTTTATTTATCTTCAACTAGTACTCCAATAAGTTTTGTCCCACACATTTACATATAACTAGGGTTCCATCCGTGTTAAAGAGACCTTTTGTAAATAGTCTGATTATTAGCTATGGTACTATATATGGTACTCTAATGAGTTATGTGGTTTAATTTAGGGTCCTTCGATCTTTTCAACTTATTTAGCTTACTAAAAAATGTGCCCATGCGTTGCAACGGGAGAAATAAAAATTCTCTTACACCATCTTTTTAATCGGAACCGACAAGTAAATATCTCTTTAGTAATATGTGGTGGAGGAAGTCGTTGTCGTGGCTGGCGGCGCATGGCGGGGTGGTGGCGGGTCGCTAGGGCGTCGAGGGGCGTTGGGGCGGCAGTGGTCCGACGGGGCACTGGGGCGGTGGCGGTCCGATGGGGCGTTAGGGAGGCGGGCCTTCGAGGGGCATTGGAGCGGTGACGCATCGAGGTCGGGTGTCCGACTAGGCGGCAGGGCGTCGAGGTCGTTGACCGTCGGGGTTGTTAGTGGTTTGCCGGCTGGGATCCGATTTGGGGATTTTCGGCTGGAGAGATAGCAAGGGAGAGAGAGAAACATGAGGGATGAGGAGGAGGGAAGGAGTGGCGTGGGAAGGTAGAGAGACTGGGGTGGCTAGGGTTTTGATGCGATTTTGTGTGCGTTGATAAAGAGATGGAAGATCGAGATCAGAGCGCTGCCATTGGTGGGTAATTTTGATAAAATGTTGGACCAAGAAAGACGAAGAAATATCCTCTCTTTAATAATAAAAAATAATAAAGTAATTAATAATAAGTAATAGGTAGGCTTCATCGCTAGATTGGGTAACTAAATTGGTTAATCCTTCAATCGCAATTGAAATTAAAATTTGAAAAGGAGCCGCTTCATCCCCTCTCAGGCTGAGATTCCTTCAATTATTCTTATCGTTTAGAATATTAAGTCAATGTGTTCGTATGAATTGATTGTAGTTGCTATTTTTTTTAAACGTTGCTAGCAGCATGCAAGCTGGTGGAGCTAATTTTGTCTCAGGCCATATGCATCGTACCCTAGCATGGAAAGAGAAGGAGAATTGATGCAGCTCACGAGAGGTAGACGATGATTGGATGAGTTTAATCGATGGGGGAGTCCACGGCTATGGCCTATGGATCCATGCATGCATATGTGGTTTTTCACTGTCTCTGGACTGCTCCTATGGTTGCTCGGCGAGACGATGTGAGCCGACAACGCGCGAGGCAGCGTAGCGGTCGCTGCACGATGATATATCCGAGACGATGGCGATTCGACCTGCTAGATAAATACGATATCTGATTCTGAGGAGGCCGGCAACAAATACGAACTCTGATGATGTGTTGATGGCATAAGATGTTGTGTTTGCGTCGGCTGTCTTGGAGCAGGAGGCAGGTAGCCATCCGATTGAAAAACAATGATGGATGAAGAGAGACCGACGAAGAAAAAGAATCCCACCTCTCTTGAGAGATGGATGTTTGAGATGAGAGCAATGGTATTGGTGGGTAATTTCGATGAAGTGGGGAGGGGAGGACGAAGAAAGGTGGAAGAAATATCCTCTTTATAATATAATATAATATAATATAATATAATATAATATAATATAATATGTAGGTCAATTTATTTTTTTGAGGAAAAAACCATAGGTAGAATACCTATGGTGCAAATAATATTAATAAAAAGTTATTTACATGTGACTATCAATCCAAAAAGAAAAAAGGGGTCTATCAGACTCTCTTAGGCCTTGTTTGTTTTAGATTATATTAGATTAAATTAAATAAAATAAAAATTTGTTATTTTTGTATAAGCCAAATGATGTAATGTTTTGTAGTAATTCTTGTGGGGCTCTAAATAGTACTCCTTAATGTTTCTAAAATATTTTTTTCATAATTTTTTGAACTTGTTAAGACGTATTTTGAGGGCATCATAAATTTGCTACAGTAAAACACAACGTTACATTAATCTGTCTATCAGACTCTCTTAATCTATGAACATGCAGGCTAAGGAGATCTTTGAAGAGTCTCTTCCATGAGAACAAATCAAAATCCACATTATTAAAAATTCGGTCATTCCGTATGAGCCATAAACTCCAGCAATTCAGTTGAACAAAGTCTAAGAAAAAAAAGGCAAATTGGATTGATGGGTTTTGTAGAGCAGTTGTGATTGTAAATCGTCTTGTGACCATGAGATATCCAGAACCTGTCAACAACTGTGACTAAAAGGGCAATGAAAAAAATAGATGACTTGATGTTTCCACATGGCCCATATTACAGAGAACACAATTGTGATCAGAGTTGATTTGTAGTCCCTTTCTGAGAAGTAAGTCTCTTGTATTCAGCCTGTCTAGAATTAGTATCCAGAAAAAAGATGTTAACTTTGCTCTGACACTTGCTTTTCCAAACCTTTTTCATTAATATGTTTTCCGGCAGAGTATGGTAACTGTATTTGTAGAAGTCTTGAGAGTTATAATCCTGTTTACCCCATATAAGTGTCCATGCATCTCTGTCTTCAAATTGAGTAGAAAGGTGTAGTTCCTTGATGATCATGAATAATTCTTGTCCTTGATCGAAAGCTTGTAGGGAGAGTGGCAGTTGAAAGTTCTTCCTGAGATAATCTTCTTCATTGTGATATTGATTTAAAGTCCAAAGGGAGATATCCAAACATCTAGTTACAGAGTAAATGTCAGGATGTGATAGGTGAATCGGTTATTGTCTCCATTGGTCATCCCAGAATCAAACTGTTAAACCATTTATGGGTGTACAATGAGAAATAGCTTTGTAGAGTGGTAGGAGGTTCTGAAGATTTTTCCAACAATAGCTTTTGTAGAGTGGTAGGAGGTTCAGAAGATTTTTCCACCAGAAGGATCCACACTGTTTTGTTGAATTAGGAAGTTTGTTAATGTAATAATTGTTCCAGATCAGATGAACCCAAGGCAAATCAATTCTATTGAAGAAATTGTGTAGATGTTTCAAGAGTAAGGCATTGTTTTGGGTTCGTAAATTCAATACTCCAAGGCCCCTTTCTTTTTGGTAGACAAACTTTCTTCCATGAAACAAGGCATTTTCCTTGATAATTTCCTTCTAATGAAACTTTCCAAACATTTTCCTTACCTTGCCAATATGGTTGATAATGGCAACTGGTAAGTTAAGAGATCCCATGTAATAAGTTGGCAGCTGTGTGAGTACTGCATTGATCATAGTCAGTCTTCCACCAAATGAGAGAAGTCTAGAGAGAGCAGACAGTCTCTTGTCAATCCTTTCAACGAGAGGTGAGAATGCTATCAATCTTGGCTTATTGATAGATAATGGGAGACCCAAGTAATTAAAAGGAAGATTTTCCAGTTTACAGCCGAATTGATGAGAAAGTGTGAGGGCTTGGTCTTGATCTAAATTCAATGTGATCATGCTAGATTTAGAAGAGTTTACTTTAATCCAGTTGATGTAAAGTATGAGTTGAGCATTGCCTTCAGGAAATGAAATTGTTTCTGAGAGGCCTTCCATAAACATCAGTGTATCATCAGCATATTGAATTAATGGGAATCCATGCAAACCATTGTACTCAACTGGAATAAATAACACTTGAGAACTTGCTTGGGTTAAGATGGTGTGTAAAAGATCTGCAGTCGGGATAAATAACAAAGGTGAAAGAGTGTCACCCTGTTTAACTCCACTTTTGCACAAAATTTTTTCCTGGCACTCCATTTAATAGTACCACCGATGTATTTGATTTCAAGATTTCAGAAATCCAATTGAGCCAAGTTTCATTAAATCCTTTAGCCTCAAGTAGTGAGATGATTGTTGTGTGAGCTACTGAGTCAAAAGCCTTTTCAAAATCCAATGTCAGCAGAATAATTCCATTTCCTGATCTTTTGCAAAGTGCCAAATATTCATAAGACCAAGCTGTACAATCTTGTATGCATCTGCCCTTAATGAAGCCATACTAGCTAGGGTTTACCAAGTCTTTCATTTTGGATTGAAGTCTATTTGCCAAGACTTTGGTAATAATTTTTAGACTAGTATGAAGCAGTGAGATTGGTCTGAAATCTGAGGGTGATGATGGATTCTCCTTTTTTGGTATAAGACTGATAAAGGCTCTATTGATTGAAACCAATGACGTGTTGAGATTAAAAAAATCCATACAGAGCCTATAAAAATCACTCTTAATAATATGCCAACACTTCTTATAAAAAAAGTTGTTGAAACCATCTGGCCCAGGTGCCTTATCTGGTTTGAGTTCGTTGATTACTTGGTCTATTTCATCCACTGAAATTGGGCCTGGAATATCTGATAGTTGCACAGGTGTGATTAAATCTGACAGATCAAATAACATCCTAGTGTCTGGACTAGTTCCTAATTTATTCTTGAAAAAATCATAGAGAATAGTTGCCTTGTCATGATGAACTAAAATCTCCTGACCAATGGAGTTTTCAATGACATGATGGTGTTTCTTCTTTTCCTGTCTGTAGTTGCTGCATGAAAGAATTTTGTGTTCTCATCTCCAAATTCCATCCATATGATAGTGCACCTATTTCTCTAGTAGGTATTACATAATTTTTGAAGATGAATAATATGATCTTGAAGGCCCTTTCTAAAGTTTGCTTCATGAACAAAAAGAGTTCTTGCTTCTTCAATCTTGATTACTTCTTGATAACAGAGTTTTTATGTTTGAAATGTTCTTGCTCCAATTCTTGATATATCTTCTCAGAAATTTGAATTTAGCATTTATTAATTTGGCTGAATCTGAAGGCTTGGGTGATTCCATGCAAATAATACTATCTCTTTAATTCTTGGTAGTTGAGTTCGGTAGTTCTCAAATCTGAATAAAGGTGATCTTGGGATAGATGAGTGGAGCTGAGTGATCAAAGGCACATGATCTAAGACTGTAGAGTCAAAAGCCAAGACCATAGAATTAGGATAAATTGAGTTCCAGTTTGGAGAGGTTAGGACCCAGTCCAATTTTTCCAAAGGATTGTCCTGCCTGTTGCTCCAAGTATAAGAATGATTACTCAGAGGTAGATCGTGTAGTGATAAATTTGCAATTGTCTCATTGAAAGTCAGCACATCTGCCATGTTGGCACCCGGTAGATTTCTATTGTGAATAAATCTGTACAGATTGAAATCGCCCGTGAATATCCAGTGTTCATCAGTTGGAATGAAAAGGTCATTAAGACATTCCAAAAAGTTTTGTTTCTCTTGACCTCTACAAGGACTATAAATATTTACAAGGTGCCATCTTGCTCCATCCAGTTTGTTGGTAATGCTCAAGTGAATAGCAAATGGAAATGATTCAATAACATTCACCAGATAAAATGACAAATTTCAAAGAGTTAATAGGCCTCCAGATGCACCAACTGATGGAACAAAGGTGAAAGCATCTAAGTTTTTGGGGCACAAGTGTTTCAAGAAAGATTGGTCAATTAATTCTTTCTTTGTTTCTTGCAAGCAAGCAAAATGACAGTGGTGATCAGATAACATATGATACAGAGCTGACCATTTGAACATAGAATTTAGTCCACGAACATTCCAACATAATAAGTTAATACATCTTTGATCCATAGATAACTAGAGCAATAGAGTACTTAGGGAGGCATATCACATATGTCTCCATGAGCAGCAGCAATATAATACAAGACAAAATATGGGTTCCCAACCCATACAGAGAACATGATTGTTTGTAATCCATTACAAAAGATTATGATAAAAGTGATACACTACTAGATCACATAGTAGTGTGCTTCTCTGGTGGAAGAATAGCCAGGGGCTGAACGGCTTCCACCTGTTCATCAGTCATTCCAACATACTCAGCCAGTGCAAGTATGTTATCAGCAGTGAGGCAATCCAAAGCAGTAGTATCTGAAGCTAGGAGTTGAGTAGCAGTAGGTGGTTTAGATTGATTGCCACCAAAGAGCTGCTTCTTTGCAAAACGTCCTCTTGGTTTGCCACTTTTTTCTATAGGCAAAGCCATCAGTGGTGGTTCATTCCTCAGTCTTGTACTCCTCCTAAGACCAGTGACCATTAAAGGTGTCTTGGACCTCTGCCTTTTAGGACTGGTACTGATATGTGGAGGGAAATGATCAAGAATGACTAGATCTTCCTGATCAGCTTAAAGAGGCTAAAAAGATTGATCCATCTTCCTCTTCTGAGTCTGTTCTAACTAATTCATAAAATTCTGAACCAAAACAGGGATGGTGAGACCAGGACAAGTAGGTTGCACAGAAAAGGACTGATGTAACACCTGTTCATTCTGAGCCCACTGAAGCACATTGAAAGCATTGTATGGAATGATGGCAAGAGAATTCACATTGTCCTGAGCTTGATTCAGATTCTGCTGATTGCTTGTATCTTGATCAGTTATCGTGATCTCCTGACCTGATCAGGTAAAGAAGCCCCATGCAAAGGAGGCTGCACTAGGTCATTAACCACATGTTGTGGACCAATGCCATTGATAATCACTTGTTCTTGGTCCATGTTATCTTGAGGCTGCGGATTCCAATTGTCATTGTCTTGATCATCTAGGTCCAAAGCTTGATCCTCATTCGGATCCTCCTCATGATCAACATTGTGAGCCACAAAAGGGTGTGGGTTACCATCTGGAGGAAGTGGATCCTCACCTGGGATCCAAGGATTGGCATGGTCCCCCCCAACCATCTAGTAACAGGTATAGTTAATGACTGCCCCTGATGACCCATAGGAGCATCTGGTATGCGAACAACTAGGCTTCTTGGGATCTCAAGATGAGCATGTAGTAGAACTTTGACAAAGACCCGTTGAGGCAGCAAAGGAATTCTTGCCCAAGTCAGAAGCCTACCAATCGGTTTCACTAGGGTTTTGAGGTAAATCCTCGATATAATTGATTATTTGCCCTGAAGTTGACGTGCCTTTGATCATTTGTCCTGCTGTTTGATCATTTGTCCTGCTGGTCCACAAGTCATAGACAAGCAGCAGGGCAAATTATCAAGGGCATATCAACTTTGAGCATATTGTCAAGTGATTAACTGCCCTGAAGTTGATATGATGAAAGTCGTTTGAAAACATTCCTGATCGGTACATCTGAATGATGAACAGATGCAAAAGATTTCTTCGAAGAAACTAATGTCCATTCACTGTCCAATTCTTTTTGCCAATTGATGTATTCTTTCTTCCAATTCGGTGCACCATAATTCCATAGATGGAAGAAGATAGAAATTTTTTTTTTCAATGATTTTACCCAACCGATAGATGAAAAAACCAACTTCCTTGGATGAAACCTCAAAACGAAATCCAAACTCATACAATTGTTGAACACGGAAATCAATGGCCTTCCCACCAAAACAAGCTTGAAGAACATTTGCAACCGAGGAAGCATCTAGACGAAAGGTAAAACGACCAAAAGAACAAACCAAGATGAAAGGCCTCAAACCTCGAATTCTAGGAGTTGTGACTGGAATATCAAAACGGCGCAGGATCTCATCTTGAAATTTTTCTCCCCGATCCGCAATATCCAGAGAGAGACGAGCCATTGAAGAATCATGATGAAGATGATCGATTCAGGTGAGGAGAACGAAGGGAGGTCGAGGGAGCGAGCCAGAGAGCCATGGCAACGACGTGTTATTTCTTTTTCTCCATGCCTGAGGCCAATTTATTTTGATCATGCGTCACATGAATGATCAAAATAAGTTTGCCACTTATTCCATATAAGCTAAATAAGTCTTTCCCGTATGTGCAAGCAAATATTTTATATTTAGATATACGCTAACATAATAAATAAGTCTTTCTCGTATGTGCAAGCAAATATGTTATATTTAGATATACGCTAACATGCAACGTATCATATCTAATCCTAATAATTATACAATAGTAATAACTTAGACCTCGTGAGATGTACACCAATCTCCAATGTAGTTTTATCAAATTTCTACAATTAATATGTGAATCGCCGTATACACGATGGAGAGCCTGGGTTACTGGGTATTACAGTATCCATCACCTAAGAGAAATATGTGATTTTCCTTTAAGATTCAAAGTGTAGTGGCTTGATTCTCTTACCCTACTTTACTTTTCATTTTTTTAATTATAATTTAAGCTATTATGATATTTTCACTCGGCAATTTTACATGTAAATCATTTTTTATTAGTAAACATATTTGTATGCACCATACAATTTTGTAATCCTTTTTGTGGGCAGTCAGATTGGTGGGGGTTCCCACAGGTTCTGGCGGTTGGCGGTTCGTTTGGCAATTTGAGATTTTTTAATATTGTTTTATTTATTTACACAAACAAGTCTATCAGTAGTCAAACTTTGTAAAAAATAGGCATCTGTCGCTCATTGAAACGGCGGTTGCTTGTGGAACAGGCGACATGGGGTTGCCATCAAACAGTGGCGTCACATGCCCTCATTTGTTTTTTTTTCAATTTATTTTAAAATTTCTTACATCTACAGTCTCCAACTTGCACGAAATAAAATTTATAATTTATATCTAAAATCTTAAAGAACCCATTGTTAAAATTTTCCAATTTTATAATTTTGGGACAGGTAATGCGTACGACAAGCAGGCCAATTACAGCAGCTACGCCAAGTACGTACTGGGCTTGATCCGTTTCAACGAGGGTTAATAAGTGCATATATTTTGTTGAGTACGTGGTAATGGTTTGTGTTAATTACAGTAATTAATTAAGTATGCAGCATGCTAGCTAGTGAGAGAAGCAGGTGTGCTTGCAGGTCTACCTCTGCACGTGTGCAATGGAGACAAGGAGTAATAAACAGTTGGTGAGTTGGTTACTGTATGTCACAATCATCTTCATTAATCTTCATTGATTTGTAACTGTGGCTTTTCTTTCCCATATCTGATCCATCGCTTTCTGGTGGTAAGCTTTTTTGAACTGTATATTTTTTATTGGTAGTTTAAGCGAGATAGGAAGCAGACTAGCAGAGTCAGAGAAGAAAGACAGCAAGCATCACAACTCAGAACAGAGAGAAACAACTACTCTCTCAGTTTCAAATTATAGTTCACTGTTGATTTTTAAACAAACCTTTTGACCATTCGTCTTATTCAAAAAAATTATGCAAACATAAAAAAAATGTAAGTCATGCTTAAAGTATATTTAATGATAAAACAAATCACAACAAAATAAATAATATTTAAGTATATTTTTTGAATAAGACGAAGGCTCAAAACAGAGATTCAAAAGTCAACAGTGAACTATTATTTGGAACGGAGGGAGTACGAAAGTACTTAGGTAGTAATGCAATACATACTTCATCTGGTTCAAAACAGTAGTCGTTTTAGAAACTTTATCTGTAAATATTTTTCAAACTACTTAGGTTGAGAACTTAAAAATCATATGGACAGGTTTCATCTCAAAAAAAACTTTCATAATGGTATAATATTATCACATTTCATAAATATATAAATTATAATAGTTACTTATGGTCAAAGTTGTCTTTTGGAAACTGTATCAATGTCCAAAACGACTACTATTTTGTACTGGAGGGAATAATAAAAATAGCAGCAAGTTGTATCTGTATTATGCAAAGTGCTAGCCGATCCATGCTCGCGCGACACCTTGCACCCTGATCTCCCTAAGGCCATGTCACGTGCAGGAATCCCCCGAACAAAAATGAAAAAGGCCCCTCAACTTTCTGAAATCGTATACAGGTCCTTCAACCATTGGGGAATATATCACTATATATTTTCTCGTTTAGATCCCTGATTCAGTCTCAACCCGTTGTCCTTCATCGCCTTCTTCGATTTGCTCCATCTCACTGCCATCTCCTCCAAAACCCAAGCGTTATCGCCTCCTTCCACGACTAGAACCATCCTCTCTCCTACTCTCTGTTTCTCCTCCTGACGCCATCTTCCTCGATAACGACGGATATATCTAGTTGTGATAGCCTCGGTCACTGAGTGGGGAAGCTCTGCCTAGGTCAAAGGGCCAAGGATCTGAGTTGGCCAACCTCGGCACAACATGGTGATACCTAAGGAGCTAGATGCCACGGATCCAACAATGTTAATTTCGGCCTTGGTGTGGGAGAGCTCAAGCCCTTGCCGGCTTTTATGCTCAAACATCTCCCGGGGGAGGTCTTTAAAAGTTTGCATCCCCTTTCCTCCTCTCCTCCATTTTATTTTTTGTAGATTTTTGAAGTTTGAGTTGCAATCAATTATTATGCATTCATGTCAAAATTGTTAAGCCAATTATTTTATATAATATGGATCTAGAAGGCCATGTATTAACTATGGGATGATTGTGTGGTAATTTAGAAAGATGCGATCCACACACCCCTCCACAATACAAATGGACCGTGGGTTCATTGAAAAAACCATAAGGTTTTTCTTTTCCGTTTTGCTAACCATCAATTGACTAAAATGTTCAAAGACTTCAGTTGATTCGCTTTGAACTGACATGGGGTGGGGGTCTTCTTCCCCTCTGTTGTTCCTTCCTCCATCCTCTGCTCCGTCGTGTTCTTCTTCTCCTCCGGCAAACTCTGTCACCCCCGCCTTTCCCCTCAGGTTAGGGTTAGGGTTTGGGGTGGGTGGGGGTTCGGATTTGGGGTGTTTTCCCGAGCATAGAGGGAGGCAGGGGTGGCGGATGACCGACAGTAGGTCAGATCAAGTGAGGGTAGCGGCAGTGGCGCCACCAGAGCTTGGGTAGGGGGAGATGGCGGCCGGACCGGCGTTGGAGGGGGCTTCACGTTGGTGAGGTTGTGTTTAGGGTGGCGGGGCAGCGGTGGTGGGATGGCGAGGCGTCGGTAGCGATGGCGACCGTGGGTGGCAGCAGAGGCAGCGGGGACGGAGGAGGAGGAGCTCGCTGCTCGGGTGGAGTCGCGATGCCTCAATTTGAGCTGGGAGGAGGGGAAAGTGAAGGAGAGAGAGGGGAAGAATTCCGTCCATTGGATTGTGATCGCATGAACATAAAAGGTGGCTGATTTCAACTTCTTTTTTAATCGACTGACAAATAGTCTGCCCCTTTTCTTTTTTATAAAATTAGCTGGTTATGAGGGTCAGTTAATGGTGGATGGAGTACGGATTGATTTACGGAAATGAAGGTTCTTTTGTACATCTATAATCGAGAAGGGTGAATCCGTAGCAGGCACACGATCGAACTATCTGAAAAATTCTAGTGACGTGGTACCACCACAGATAAGATTCATATATTGATTTAGTATATGTAGAGAATCTCGTTTGTAGCGACCATTTTGTCCATGGTGGTGCCTTCTTTTTGCTGGTTTGTTGGTCTTGTTTGTAAAAGACAATTGATTGAAATTTTGGATTTGATTTTTTATTTTTTAAATTGTGGATCTAGTGATGCCGAAAAACAACAAAAAAAAAGATAGAAAAACTACAAAGTTTGTCTTTTAATAAGCAAACCAACAAACTAATGAACCAACAAACCAAAAAAAAATGCTAATTACCACGTGGGAGAAAGATCCTCGCGCGAAGAAGGGACAAAGTCGGAAAGGTTGACCGTTGAAGGCCATGTGGCCCATGTATATGTACTAGCGAAGGCAGCGCACCGTTGGTGCGCCAACGCTGCGCTCGTGGGGAAAAAATCGGAGGCAACAGCTGGAGTAGGAATCGAACCGTGGCCGGCGGAGTGAAGGCAGCGCTGCCCAGCCAACTCGCCGAAGTACCCGAGTTGGCATGAGGCTAACCTTTTTTTGTTTTTAAAGATTAGTTTCGTATGAATGGTCGGATCTCGCTGGCCGAAGCGATCGGATGGCCACAGACTGCCGGGCGACGTGGCGACGGGAGGCAAGGTGTGCGGGCGAGGGGGCGACGTGGACGCAGCAGGAGACGGCCTGTTAGGGCTTTGTAGTATAACATTGATTAGCTGTCTTGGATTACGTGCACGCATGCTGCCAGGAGCTGCAAAACCACGTGTACTAGCCAGTGCTGCTGAGTGCTGACAATAGACCACCATGGACATTTTGTCGCACTCACACACCACTGTCAGTCAGCGTTGTGTACAGTGTACACCCTTGCAACATTCATCGCACTCGCACAAGAAAATCATATATGCATAGTACTTGTGTTGTGTGCTTGTGGCCTTTATTTATAGGTGGTTTTCTTAAGTTTTATTTACTTAAATTAAAATTTAAGAATCTTTAAGAAAACATAAAAAGAGAGAAAACATTAAAAAATAGTTTTAAAGTTTTTAAGTAAATTCAATCAAGTTATAAAAAGATACAAAATATTACATTAAATGGCTTATAATAAATAACAAATTACCATGAATCAAACGGGCCATATGTATTTGTCTTGTCTATGTAGCTTTTCTTGGCCACCATGCATGCCATGCGTCACTTTCCCTTGTTTTATTGTTTACCACTACATCTCTTTTTCTTTATATATGCTTCAGCTGTCGATCCTTAATATATCGCTCATTGCATAAACAAGCAAGCTAGCTTAGCTCAAAGACACAAGCAAGCAATGGCGCTCCGTGGCCGCTCACGCCTCCTGCCGCTTTGCTGCTTGGCCATCGCCGTCGCCTTCCTCGCCGCGCCGGCGACGGCCGTCGGGAAGACGGGGCAGGTGACCGTGTTCTGGGGCCGGAACAAGGACGAGGGCGCGCTCCGGGAGGCCTGCGACAACGGCCGCTACACAATCGCCGTCATCTCCTTCCACAGCGTCTTTGGCCACGGCAGGTACTGGGACGACCTCTTCCTCTCCATCGGCGGCGGCGGCGACCAGTACTCGCTGCCGAGCTCCCAGTCCGCGGCCGACGTCGCCGACCACCTCTGGAACGCCTACTTCGCCGGCCGCCGCGCCGGCGTCTCCCGCCCCTTCGGCGACGCAGAGGTCGACGGCGTCGACCTCTTCATCGACAACGGCTAGCCGGAGCACTACGACGAGCTCGCCCGCCGCCTCTACGACTACAACAAGGCCTACCGCGGCACCGTCAAGGTGCAGCTGTCGGCGACGCCGCGGTGCGCGTACCCGGACCGGCGGGTGGAGGCGGCGCTGCGGACGGGGCTCTTCAGCCGCATCCACGTCCGCTTCTACGACGACCCCGGCTGCTCCTACAACCACGCCGGGCTCGCCGGCGTGATGGCGCAGTGGAGCAAGTGGACGGCGGCGAACCCCGTCAGCCAGGTGTACCTCGCGCTGGCGGCGGCGAACCTGCCGGGGAAGAACGACATGGTGAACCTCAGGGCGCTCTACCGCGACCTGCTTCCCAACGTGCAGAAGGCGGCGAACTATGGAGGGATCATGGTGTGGAATAGGTACTACGATAAGCAGACCAACTATGGCAGCACACTCAAGGACTGGGCTTAAATGCTACTCTCTCCGGTCACAAAAAGAAGTCGCCATTGACTTTTGAACACGCTTTTGATCATTCGTCTTATTCAAAAAAGTTATACAAATATTATTTATTTTCTTATGATTTGGTTTATTATTAAATGTATTTTAAGTATTACTTATATTTTTACATATTTGAACTAAATTTTTGAATAAAATGAATGGTCAAAGGCGTGTATAAAAGTCAACAGCGACTTCTTTTTATGACCGGAGGTAGTACTATTAGTACCTACCATTAGTTAAGCTCCATAACTCGATATGTGTTAATTCTGTATGCATATGCATAATGCATGTCTTACGATATGCAAGTAAAATGTTTGTATGCCAAAGTGTGTATGACAATAATGTGAGATCACATATCTCCTCAAATTTTTAATTTGTTTGCCAATGCTTGATTTTTGAATAGTCAATGATTCAGGAGTACTCCCTCCGTCTCCTAAAGAATGGCATTTTAGACTTAAAAATTTGTCCCTTATAGAATGACTAATGACTGTGGACTCATTAATATCCGGCACCAAATCATTTATTACTTTCTTTTCTCATCAGCCACCGCTTAATACATTGAGGGGTACATGCGGCAATTCCTTTGGCTACTATTTGCACAGTTTGAATGCTAACGCCATTCTTTAAGGGGCGGAAGGAGTATATGTTAGAAAATCGGACATGATGCGGTTTACAAAAAGACATTGGATGCATGATATTTAAGGCATAGTTGACTTCTCAGGCTACATCTGTGAGGCAGTGATGCATGGTCACACCTTGCCAATTAACGTGACATATCGACCGCTTGGATCATGACAGGCCGTCCACGACCACTGCGTGTCTACGCTGCTGCTTTAGTCATTATATGGGTTACACCATGTTTTTTACTCTAGCTTACCCTACTTGATAAATTAGGAAATAGGGAGAATAAATATGCAATGTATTTCAGAGATGTCAAGGAGTACAATATATACTCCGGACCCTTCCGTATCTCAATAAGTGATTCATAGAAAAATATCGCGGGAAATTAGAAAGGGTGTCGGTGCCATTAACACACGTGATCACAGGTAATCACATGCATGGGAATACCACTCCTGTATACTCTAACACTGTCTATTACAACACAGAGTTCAATTGTGTGTGTGTGTATATAATTATTATTATTCGACACCAACTTCTAATAAACTCCGACTTAACGAATATGACCTTCGCCACCTTGAAGTTGTTGTAATGTCTTGTGCAAACCCATGTATCCAAACTCTGGTTACATCCTTTGCGTCGAGCCACTTGGAATTGAAGCTGCTAATTGTGGCTCTGTGTTTGCACCTGCAATAGTAATCCATCTCACCTCGTACATACGAAGCCAACCTCTCTATCCAATCTTCACAATCTCGCCATCCTTCGTGAACTTAGAGCATGGTCAATAGCTCCTCCATCACTGGCCTCCATCAACTGCTGATAGCTGCATACAAGGGAATTTTTGAATTTTCTGGCAGGAAACAGGGGACCAAGACCACGGCTGGATGCAGCAGCTCCTCCGTATTACTGTAGCAACAGTAAAATACAGGGGTTGCTGGGGATGCTCTTACAGTCTTCCCATCTTCCGTCGATTGGAACATCATCCCTTCTTCATGTAGGGCACCAAGCGAAATTAGATTCCTCGTAAGCCTCTGCACATGCTTCGCACCTTTAAGTACTCGCTCCATTCCATCATCACTACTAGAGAATGGACCTTCTATCCCGGCACATCAATCCCGGTTAACTACAAACCCGGATTGATAGTGGCATCAGTCCCGGTTCATGGCTACTAGGCCAAAAGCATGATTTTTTGTCCACATTAGTCCCGGTTTATGTTACAAATCGGGATAGAATAGCACTTTGGCAGACGGGTACATGCCAGCTGGCACGGGCACAAATTAGTCCCGGTTCGTAACACGAACCGGGACTGAAGGTAAGCTTTAGTCCCGGTTCGTGTTACGAACCAGGACTAAAGCCTTGTTTCAGCATAGTTCAAAAGGAATGCATATCCTAGTCTAGTAAATATGCGTGGCTGGGTGGGTTGGTTAAATGGGTGAGTGTGGAGTCCCGTGATGAAAGGAGGTTCCAGGTTCGAGTTTTGAGTTCGCCACATTTTTTAGATATTTTCTATACCCTGGTAACGTTTGTGTCCCGGTTGGGGAAACCGGAACTAAAGACCTATGACCTTCAGTCCCCAGTTTTTATCCCGGTTGCTTTTATCCCGGTTTGGCAACCGGGACTAAAGCTAGTTGTCAACCAAGACTAAAGGCCCTTTCCCTAGTAGTGCATGCATCTTGGTATTGATATCAACTACATCGCTAACAAGGTAACCCATGCCATCACTCATATAGGTGAAACCAAAATCACCAGCCTCATGATACGAAGGGAACCAGTCCACCTTGTGTGTGACATGGTGAGAACTTCCAAAATCTAACATCCACGCTTCAATGGATTGAATATCTAATACCGAGAGCATCTTTGCACTTCCTTCTGCCTTTGCAATACAATCCCACTTAATGTCCCCACACACACCACACCAAAACACACCACACACACCTTTGTGCCTCCTTTAGTTCGTCTTCCAAGTCTTTTTATCGCCACCCCCTTGATCACTCATTCACTCCTGACTAGAAAAGCATGGGACTGAGGTTATTCCTCATTTTTCTTCATTCTCATCTCATGAGCAAGTAAATTCACCGTGATATCCTAAGTCTTGATGCTATCCTTGCCATACATCAGAGTCGTAACCAAGTGCTCATAGGACGGAGGTAATGAGCACAGTAGGACTATGGCATTGTCTTCATTATTAATCTTCACATCTAGTTGAACTTGTTTTTTTTCATTTTTTGGCTGTTTCTATTTGCTGATGTTTTGGTTTTGCTTAATCCGTTGTTATTTTATGCGATGTTGTCTATATGTCGCTTACAAAATGTTTTTCTTAAGGTTAAATAGACATAATACATCGCAAATTGATCCCAATTTGTCTAAATGGCCCCCCTTTGATCATATTGCATGATTTGCCCCCCCCCCCTAAATCTCTGGTCAAGATCCGTCACTGTTTATATGGGGTTATTTAGTTGAACATAAACATATATTTTATATGAATGGATATTTTGTATGTGGCACGCCCGGGGTGGGCATGTTTATTTTCCTTTTTCGCCCCCTTTTTTTTGTTTTGGTTTTTGTTCTTGTAAACCTATATTCATGCTATTTTCTCCTTATTAATTAATGAAAGGCAGTCCTCCTGTCTTTCCAAGAGAAATGTAATTTTCAAGCTAAAGGACTAAGTGGGACTTCATAAGTTTAGGCGGTCTAGGTGAAATTTTGTCTGCTATATATATTGAGTATGCATGGTAGTTTTTTTTAATAAAAGGTGAGGGGCCAAATTCATTCAAAAGCGAGGGAAGAAACAAAAGTTTTACGGTACAACAAAAGAAGGCGTGGGAGGGGAGACAACCCGCCCACTACAAAACTACCAGCCACGAAACAGACTAGGCCGCCAACATGTCAATGTCCTTTACAATTACATCAAACACCTCAATTGGCCACCTAGAGCAATTGCGGAAAACTCGACCATTCCGTTCCTTCCAAAGGTTCTAGCAAGTATAGATGATAATTTGGTCGTCTCGCCTTCTGTTTTTCGTCCTCCCTACTAGGTCATCCCACCATTGACCTACAGAGCCAACACGTGGTGTGGAGACATCCGTGTACTGTAGTCCTGACTGAATGAAATGCCACACCTGTCTTGCGAAAGGGCATTCCTAGAAAAGGTGTGTATGCGTCTCCTCCTCTTCAGCAAGGCAAAGAACACAAGTTGGATCACACGGTCACCCCCTAGAGAGAAGACGATATGTAGTTTGAAGACGGTTTTGGATTGCCACCCAAAAGAAGAAACGACATTTGGACTCCACCTTAGCCTTCCAAATCCACGTGTACTCATGATCCCTGACGGCTCCTATGAACGGGATCTTGTAAGAAGATTTGGCTGAGTAGACCCCCTACACAGAGAATTTCCAACTAACGACATCAGGCATGCCCGCGCGTTAGTGAAACACCCTGAACCGCCACCCACAGGCGGACAAACTAGTGGACCTGCAAGGTGTTGGAGATTCTTCGTAAGGGTCTCATCCAACCTCTAGTCGAGAGGGCATCAGAAACGGACGAACCCTTCCCTATTACCAAACAGTAGCAATCAGGGGCTATATCCCTAGATGCCACCCCATCCACCCAAGGCGAGCACCAAAAGGAAGCCAAAGCTCCGTCGCCTAGCTGAAGTTTTGCCGTAGCCTAGAATAGTCTTTCATCCTCCTACGAGAAATTGAAGTGGATTCTGTCCCAAGGTTTCATAGAAGGGTCCCAAACCTACCAAAACCATCACAAGAGCAAGGCCCAACCAAAGCAGGCAATATCCTTCGCACCAAGGCCCCCCAATCTCCTTAGGACTACAAACCTTTGTTCAATTGACCAGATAGTGTCTACCGCTACATTCATGTTCACCCTTCCAAAGGAAGGCACATCGGATCCTGTCAATCTTCCTGATTGCCCACTTATCCAAGCTGAAGATAAGCAAGTGGTATACAAGCATCGAAGAAAGGACCGAGTTAATCAGTACTAGCCTCCCTGCTTTAGAGAGCAGCTTAGCTTTCCATGTCCCTATACGGTGATGCACCTTCTTAGCGGAGCTACGTCCGCACGTTTGAGCTTTGTGGGCCTAGGAGGGAGTCCTAAGTAAGTGACTGGAAAGTTCCTTATCTGCACCGGCAAAAGCTGGGGCAGCCAGTTAAGCACCTGTTGTCCACACCTGATTGGATAGACCTCACTCTTGGTCCAATTGACCGCCATGCCTGAACCAACTTCAAAGATTCACAGAATCTGCTGGAGCATGGAGACCTCTGTGTGACAAGGATTTAGGAGGACCATAACGTCATCGGCATAAAAGGATGCCTGGAGTCTTGCCTGATTATGTGGTACTTGGGAAAGTAACCCTCTTCCTTCAGCGAGTTGGAAGCACCTAGTAAGTGGTTCCATTGCAAGAATGAACAACATGGGAGAGAGAGGGTCGCCCTGTCTCAGCCCGCGACGATGCGAAAACTGCCTGCCCGGGACACCATTGAGAATCACCTGGGAGGAAGATGTCCCAAGGAGCAGCGATACCCAGTTACGCCACCTTTGCCCGAACCCCAATTGCTGCAGCACTTCAATGATGTACTCCCAGCTCACAGAGTCAAAGGCCTTCTAAATGTCAAGCTTAGTTAACAACGCAGGCACATTCCTCTTATGTAGCGCGGCTACACTTTCCCTAACCCAAATGAAATTATCCTGAATGGATCTTCCTCTAATAAAAGCACTCTGGTTTGACGACACTATCGCATTGAGCTTGATAGATAACCTGTCAGAAAGGATCTTCGAGAAGATCTTGCCAACGCTATGCAATAGACTGATTGGCCTGTAAGCATCAATCTGCAACTAGTTGGCTAAACAAATATCCAATGCCACAAGATACACATACAAATTTAATATTTCAATAATTAAGCAAGAGATGTGCGATGAACTAGTAGGCGTAAATTACAGATGCTTCCTTATCATGAAGACACCACAGTATTTAGGGCACTTTCAATCACTATCTGGGAAATGGCTTCTACAAGCGGTTGGTAAGGCCTCTACAAGCGGTTTTAGAACCGCTTGTAAGAAACCGTGATTGATGTCTCCCGGAGCATCACAAGCGGTTCATAGAACCACTTCTAACGCTCGTAAGAAACCGCGACTGATGTCTCCCGGAGCATAACAAGCGGGGTTTTAGAACCGCTTGTAAGAAACCACGACTAATGTCTCCCAGAGCATCACAAGAAGTTCATAGAACCACTTCTAGCGCTTGTAAGAAACCGCGACTGATGTCTCCCGGAGCATCATAAGTGGTTCATAGAACTGCTTCTAGTGGAGTCTAAAAAGGCAAAAAATATTGGGGGATGTGGGATTTGAACCCAGGACCTCATGACTCACACCTCACCTAGCTAGCCAATCCACCCACATGTGATCTCTAATGAGAAAGGGGGAGCTTTTTTTTTATCTATTCGAAAAATGGGCCTCTAGAAGCGGTTGGGACTATTAAGCTGCTTATAAAGACTAAGCATCCTAAGTGATGGGTGACAACTATCATAGGTGACGGGTATTACAACCGTCACCCGGGAAGGGTCACTGATGTGTCGTCATCAGTGACGGTTTTAAACCGTCACCAAAGATGATGATTGATGACGGGTCTACATAGGAATCTGTCACTATTCTTTCGTTCCCAGAGGCCCCAAAAGAGTGCTAAGGTACCCTACAACAGGATGAGGTGACAGGTCTACGTATAAACCCATCACGTATACAGATGATGAGAGACGGTTTTTTCAGGTGACCCGTCACTTATTTGTGCTTCCGATGACCCACGGGGTACCTTGGCAAGTAAATAACTGACGTGTTTTTTCTACAACCATCACTCATATGTAGGAAATAGTGATGGTTTGTAGGTCTAACCCATCACCTATTTGTGTTATTAATGTACCTTGCTACGCCCAATCATTGCAGGAGGTGACGTTTTTTATTGTAACCTGTCACTTAACTATATGTTTAGGTGACGGATTTAACATAAGTTCGTCACTCTTGTGTACCAATATCAGGCATGGAATCCGTTTTTCTGGTTGCATCCTGGTGCATAGCTAGGATTTAGTAGGTAATTTTCATCATAACATCTAAATAAATCACAAAATTACAAATTACATCAACATTCATAAACATTTCATGACAACAAGATTTAGCAGGTAGACATTTCAGTAGAAATTGAAGTGTTGCAATGTACTTCCGATTGAAGAATTCCAAATTCACCGCAATCCCATTGCATGCTCATGAATCAATCACACACTAGTTTTTCTCTAATAGTGCAGTGCAGCAGTTCTAAGTCACATCATTGAAGATGAAAAGAACTCGCCTATGAGATTGATGAGCTCGGTCACCAAGTGATCAGTGATACGGTTACGAAGCTTTGCGATTGCAACGCGGTCAATTTACCTCTTCGCAAAATCTTTCATAATCTTTATATATATAACCATTTTCATGTTAACTTTAAACAAAAACTTACTGCACTACATATGTCTCTTTTCATAAAAGAAACACTAATAACTTACATGGGGTCAATGCTGCGTATTGATGCAAGTGCTATTATTTGCATTCTGATCGTAATGTAGAATCTACAGGCGTGTCCCGATGGTTGTTTATCTCTGTAACATAGTAGAAATTAATATCAGGTAGATGAACATAGGGAAAACAATAAAAAAGAGAGTGCCATCATATATAAGAATAATCAAGAATTCTTCAAAATTAAGCAATGAAGCAAATAATTCAGCATAGAGCTCTTAGACTTAAAGTTGAACAAGGTGCTCTCAGATTTCAATTCATAGGGTTGGTAACAAAGTCAGCCATCCAAATACTAATTGAGCAACATATCATTGTTACTAATTTTTTCACTGATAGCACTGCTAAAAGAGTTCCTTGCAACATAGTGATAGTGAGGTTTGAGTCTTAAGGAACCCTGTTGCTTCTAGCCCATCCAGGGACGGGCGTGTTGCAAAAGAGTTCTTTGAGACTGGAGCGTCTCAAGGACACACCCTAAACCCTCAAGAAACAGCTTTCTTGAGGGCACGGCTCTCGAGAAAGCTCGTTTCTCTCGAGTGGGCAGTCACGAGGGCCATTTCTCAAGGGTCGGCCTCGAGAAAGCTGTTTCTCGAGGGTTTCCACTGCTTTCTCAAGGGGTTTCTGGCCCTCAAGATTCTGGCAGATTGTTGTCGTGAGCGTGATGGTAACCGCGGAGGTGGTCATGGCGCTCGAATAGGAGACAAGCCACTGTAAGACCTAGGACTCCTAGGGTTTAGGTTTCGGCATTTGATGCCACGTCAACCAAGTTTAAGGACTTTATTTTTTAGATTTCTTTTAATGGTTTTGGTTGCGTGCGTGTCGAGGCTCGAGCACGTCAAGTCCGAGTCTCAGTCTCTAGTAGGTCGGTCCCATTGAGCACTCGAGTCATCGTCCCTATCCTCTTTCTAGCTGAGTCGAGAAGGTTCAGGAGTGATCAAGAGAGTGCCAGGTGTCCGGGGGTAGTTCGCTTCGGGTCGAAATCACCGGAAGGGCCCGAAAGCATCCGAAGCGCCTTTACATGTGTTAGGGTAGGTTTGGTAGCCGCCAAGTCCACTCAAATTCTTTCGGCACGAAAACCTCCCTCCCTAGCCAAGTAGATCTTATCCGTGTCCAAAAGCCGACAAAACAACCTAACAACCAGAGCCGAGCATTCGAGGGAGTGAGAGAGGAGAAAGGAGAGACTGCCCGGTGGCCCTGCAGGCTGGCAGAGGGGACCGGACGTGTCCGCTGGGGCGACCGAACGGTCCGGTGAGGGCTGTTCCAGAAAGGGTGAGTCACGGGGTCGACCGGTACGGACAAGGGACCAGACGCGTCCTGTGAGGGCTTTTTGTGTCAGGCCAGTAGCGACCGGACGCATCCGGTGAGTTTCCAGATCTGTGTATCTGAGCCGTTCCTTTGAGTCCATCTATCTAGATCGTTGACATGTGTCCAGTTCCTTCCTCGTGAGTTTGCCCCTGGTTTGGTCGGTGTTTGGTGAGTCTCTAGGTCGTTCTTCTCGAGTGATCTTTGGGTCTCTCTTGCCGGAGTTGAAACTTCACCTCGTCGTCCCCAAGCTTCACCGGTCTTGGTCTTCACCACCCGAACAACTACTTTCTCTACAACCTCTACACCAACGAAACCCTTGCCGGTGAAAGGTCATCCGGTTGGGAACCAGGTGCTTCCACTTCGCTGCCGACGAAGTCCAAGGGAAGCTGTGTCCGTCTACATCTCCGGGGCGCCGGGTCATCGTCAAAGGTGCCGAGACGCCATGCGTGATCAAGACCTCCGTGACTCCGGCTACGTCAAGGTCTTCCGTTTGAGGGTCAAGTGTACAAATACCTTCTTCGCGAAGGTCGGCGCCGCTTCGGTGGTGGTGGGGTGTCGGAAAGCTTTCGTCTTGTGGAAGAGTCCAGCCTTGGTGTGAGGGTTGAGAGCAAGCCTTGGGCTCACGCCCTAAAAGCTCGCCGAGTGGATTTGAGGGCACGGGACGAGAGAGTCCCGGTCTCCTTACGAGGAGATTCCTCATCGTGGAGTAGGTGCTTTGCACCAAACCACATTAAAAAATCGGTGAACCCCTTGTCCGATTTACTTTCGCATTTACCTTCTGCATTACTTTCAAGTCGCTTTGGCTATCTCTCTAAGTTGTCACTTCGGCTAGTTAGGTTAGTTTCTATTTCCGCACTTGTTTGGTAGATTTGTTAGTTTAGGACTTGCTCTAGGTTTGGGTAATTTAAATTGACTAAGAAGAAAACAACAAAAAAATTAGGTTTAAAAATTACCTAAAATAGCCGCTTCACCCCCCTCGCGGCCCTAGATCCTTACAAGTCGTATCAGAGGGTAGGTGCTCTCGATAGTGCTTAACCGCATAGAGTCTACATGGCCGATGGGGGTAGTGTCACTGGTAATAGGATCCCTCTATTTACTAGCTCCCACTTTAGGTATTGGAAAACAAAAATGACAACCTACATTCAGTCCTTAGGTCACCAAGTTTGGGTAGTGGTAGTCTCTTTTAGGCTTTGAGGTGAACAAGGAGACATGTCCCACGGCTGATCAAATCACAAAACTTGACCTAGATGGTAAGGCTAAAAATGCTATGTTTTCTAGTTTGGGAGTAGAGGCTTTCAAGAGGGTAAGCAATCTCACCACTGCACACGACATATGGAAAACCTTGATAGAGATACACGAGGGTACCGATGTTGTGAAAGAAGAGAAGATTGTAGTGTTGAGAAGGCGTTTTGAGCGCTTTAAGATGCTCCCTGGCGAAGACGCAAATGCAATGTATTCTCGTCTTAACCCCATGGTGAACAAGCTCAAGGGGCTCAGGTTCGCCATCACTAACCTGGATGTCTGTAGGAAGATGATACACGTGCTTCCAATGAAAGGGTACAGGGACTTCGTCATTCTCACATCAAGGAGCACTGAGATCAAGACAATGACTCCCTCTCAGCTTCTTGGGCAAATTTGTGCCCATGAGAAGCTGGTGAATGATAGTGAAGATGAAGAACCTCCACAGGCCAAGGAGAAGGCAATTGCTCTCAAGGCCAAGACGTCCAAGTCAAGTGGGAAGACAGGCTCCAACAAGTCAAGCTCTGAGGGCGAAGGACAGTTGGTAGTGGTCAAGGAGCTGAAGAACCTCGCACTTGCGGTCAAGGGAAACACAAGGGAGATCTGGAGGTTCAAGTCTGGAAACTTCAAGGATAGGAAGGCACTAGCATCTATTCGATGCTATGAGTGCAATGAGCGGGGACACATTGCCTCTGTGTGCCCATACAGGTCCAAGAACAAGTCCAAGGGCAAGGAGAAGTTAAGCAGTGATGAGGGCAAATCCAATAAGAAGACTAGGAGGTACAAGTCCGGCTTCCGCCGCACCGACAAGAATGACAAGAAGCAAGCTTTTGTCGGTGAGTGGGAGACCGACCACAGATCAAGCGACCCTTCTTCCTCTACGTCAAGTGATGGTGGATCCAAGGAGAAGACCAAAGGGAAGTAGAAGGCACTGATTGGTCTCATGGTGGCCAAGTTGGTACCTCCACCGCCTTCTCTCCCGCCAGTGAACTTGGCGGCTACCTCTGACGATGGCGGATGGGAGTCCGACATCGAGTTTGCTGCAGCACCAGTACTTCCTCCAAGGTGCCTCATGGCACGCTCTTCTAAGTCCACATCCACGGATGATGAGGTGAGTGATTCTTCCTCTTGTAGCATGCAGACTATTGAGTTTGTCGAAAAGCTAATTGATGACATACGTAAAGTGGAGAAAGTTGCAAACAATATTATATATGAGTATGACATCCTAGCTGGCAAGTATAGGAAGCTGAAAAATGAACATAAAGGGCATACTTCAACATAATAAAGAACTAGATCTAGAGAATAATACCAAAAGAGAAAATATTGACAAGTTGATTTCTGATCTTGAAGGAGACCGGCCGTCGCGTTATTTAGAACATGTTTTGTTCGTCGCATGTTCTAAGTCGACGAAGATGACGGTGCACAGTTCCTATTAGGAAAACCGGCCGTCGTTTGTTCATCCTTCCGCTTGATGGCGACAATGGTGCACGAATCCGCGAAAGGGATCGGCCGTCATGTTATTAAACAACCGTACAAATCATTTGTCCCCACGGTGATGTTATTGGTGCTCATGGCAATGGCATGCTGGACGGCATGTGCCACCAGCACGCTCCTTGTGACGTCCATGTCGGTGACGCAGCCCACGGCAGAGAAGCTGAAGGTTTTGACTCCGCAACTCAGACGTGGGGTAGAACCCACTGTAGTTGACAACGAGCGTGCCAACGACAGAAGGGCATGTGCCGATTTTAGCCAAGTCGCGAGGAGCTCGCTAAGCACGGACACCGTGGCCTTGGTTTGCACAGAGATAGGCGGCACCGTCATGTAGATGCACTGCACGGGCGCGGTTGACGACGAGGCGGGCGGTGCCCACGGTGAGCCCTGACGTCACGGAGACGTGCTGCGTGCCCGTGGAGATGGCCGGCGTGGTGGTTCGCGCTTGTGCCGGCGTGGGCAGCGGTGTATTGGGCGGCGGCTCGCCAACGGCCACCGAAAGAGATAGCGGTGTGGACTATATGGGCCCCGGGTATCCTCTAGAAGGCACATTAGGGAGCAGATAGGGGGCAATCCAAGGCGGCCGACCAAGGATGAAGACCACTCGGGTTACACGCGTCTTGAGCTCCAAGGAAGTTCCCGAGGCTATGATCTATCTCCATGTAATTAGGAGATCAACATATGCATGACATGTAACCGCATAACAGAATTAGCTACCGTGTACCACGTGCTATCCTGTAACTCTATCTCCCCCTACACTATATAAAGGGAAGCGGTAGAGGCCATCGGCACAACGAATAATCACACAGACGACATATAGCATCATCTTGCGTCCCGCATCTTGATCCACCACATAATCCCAGAGCACAGGAAGTAGGGTATTACCTCCGTTGAGGGCCTGAACCTGTATAAACCCCTGTCTTGTGCTACCATCTAGCTTAATTCTTGATTAGTGCCCCCCCGTAAAAATTCACTGCCGGCGGTGACCCCCCAGTTAGTCACCGGTCGACAAGCTGCACGACAGAAGTAAGCCGGCTCCCGTGGAGGTCGGCGGAGTAAATCGGGGCCGGGGAAGGTACGCCCGGCAGCGAAGTAGATCGGGACGGAGCATCAGCTCGCCCCGCGCCTTGCCCGGCGGAGGAGACGGCGGCTTGGCGACGCCTTGGGCCGTGGGGACCAGCGCGGCCGGAGAAGAGCACGCCGGCCCTTCCCGGCGGCGGCACGAAGGTGAAGGCGAAGCTGGCCGCGGCGTGCCCGGCCATGGCGGAGATGGCGGCGTCGTAGATCGAGGCACGGGCGACGGGCACGGCAGCGTGGCTATCAGAATAATTCTTGATCGCTGCTTAGTTAGTTTCCCCTGTTTTTCCTCTGTTTTAGCATTATAGTTTGAGCATGATCTGGTGCAGCTAGTCGTGCTCGCGTCTTTGTAGCTCTGAAGCATGCACATTCATGCTGGGAGCGAGTCTTTAGGTTGTGCATGGCTCGGCATGCCCGACGTGTGGGATGGCGCACAACTGGACGGGCGTGGCGAGCTTCTCGGGTGGCCGTTGGCCACATTCTGTTGAGTCCCTTTATATTCAGCTAATAGAGTCACAAAACGCTGCAAGTTGTTCGCAGCACCAAAATGAGACCGTGTTTTATTGTGTTCGCGTGTGTTTGCTTGGCGTTTTCTGTGTGCAGCTTGAGCTCGCCGGCGACCTGGACGTGGTTGATATTCCGGCAAGTGGCATCAGAGCCGGTTGCGGGCCGCGGATCGATCGCGGCGAGGTATCGTCGCTGGGATCGTGACCACGCGATCGAGTACGCCCTGATGGCAGGCCCTACACCGCCACCACCATCGCCAGCGCGCACTGACACCTGCGAGGCGAGCGGCTCTGGCGATGGAGCCATGGTCCAGCGAGTGATTCGTGAGGTGGGCGGCGGGACTAGCTATCCTGCGCTCACCAAGACCAATTACTCCGATTGGGCCGTGTTGATGAAGGTGGAGCTCAAGGCACGCGGGCTCTGGACGGCGGTGGATCCTGGCGGCGTCGAGCCGTAGGAGGACATGATGGCCCTCGACGTCCTTGCGAGCGCGGTGCCCCTAGAAATGGTGGCGTCGGTGGCATACAAGGCCACGGCGAAGGAGGCGTGGGAGATGATCAAGCTCATGCGGGTCGACGACGACCGCGTGAGGGCATCGACGGCGCAACATCTACGCCAACAGTTCGACTTGGCGACATTCAAGGAGGACGAGAGCGTTGAGGATATCTCGATGCGCCTGGGCGAGCCGGTGGAGGAGTACAAGCTGGTGGCGAAATTCCGACGCAGCGTGCCATCACGCTTCAAGCAGATCGTGGTCGTGATCTAGACGTTGCTCGACGTGTCCAAACTCACCCTGGCGAAAGTGACGGGGCTGCTGAAGGAGGCCGAAGAGGAGCTCGAGGCGCCGCCGTCGACGATCCACCAAAATGGCAAGCTGTACCTCACTTAGGAGGCTTGGGAGGCGCGACGGAAGGAGCGTGAGGCGGACACTCAGTCAAATGGAGGCAGAGGTGGCAACTCCGGGCGTCGTGGCGCAGGCGAGGGCGAGGCCGTGGACGCGGCGGCGAGTCGAGCTCACCGTTGTCGTCGTCTTCTGGGCCGGCGAACACATCCAACAAGCCCGGTAAGGACCAGTGTAGGAAGTACGGCAAGATTGGCCATTGGGTCCGTGACTACTGGTCCAAGCCCAAGAAGGAGCAGCTAAATGTGGCCCAGGAGGAGGAGACCTTGATGCTGCTGAGGGCTACGCCACACATGCGCCGCACCTTGTCTCCATCGCGAGGATCCACCACATCGCCGCCGCCGCCGCCGGCAACCACATCCACATCACGCGCTTCGTCTCCGGTGCGCTCATGTGCTCCACCACCGTGCGCTGCGGGCCTTGGCGCGCCCAATGCACTGGTGTAGCCACCACCGCCTGCATCTTCTGCCGGCGGAGCGGCGGAGGCGCCGGCGAATCTCGGCGGCAGGGTACACCTGCGGGAAGAGAAGGTGCTGGTCCACCTTGGAGAGAAGAAGAAGCGCGACTCCAAGGCGTGGATCTGCGACACCGGGACCACGAATCACATGTCGGGGTCTCGGGCGGCTTTTGTGGATCTAGACACGGCGGTGTGCGGGACAGTGCGTTTTCGGCGACGACTCGATGGCGGAGATCAAAGGGTGCGGGACGGTCTTGTTTAAATGCAGGAATGGTGAGCACCGATCCTTTGCTGGCGTCTACTTCATACCCCAGCTCACGGCGAACATCGTGAGTTTGGGGCATCTCGATGAGGTGGGCTACGACGTCCGCATCAACGATGGCGTGATGAGCATCCGCGAGCCGAGCGGACTCTTGCTGGCGAGGGTCATGCGTGCGAAGAACGCCTGGCGGTGGCACGCCAGGCTGGGCCACATCGGCATGCCGGCACTGCGGAAGATGGCACGCGATGAGTTGGTCCGAGGGCTGCCAGGCATCGAGCAGGTGGATCAGCTGTGCAACGCGTGCCTTGCCGGCAAGCAGAGGCGGACGCCATTCCCAGATCAGGCACAGTGGCGGGCGGAGCGCGCACTAGAGCTGGTCCATGGCGATTTATGCGGGCCGGTGGCACCTGCAACGCCAAGCGGGAACAACTACTTCCTTCTCCTCGTCGACGATCGAAGCCGGTACATGTGGGTGACCGTACTGCCATCAAAGGATCGTGCTGCGGCGGCCATCAAAAATTTTCAAGCACGGGCGGAGGCAGAGTCCGGCTGCAAGCTGGCGGCTCTGCGTGCTGATCGTGGAGGGTAGTTTACCTCCAAGGAGTTTATGGAATATTGCACGGAGGATGGTGTCCAGCGGCAACTGACGGCGCTGTGCTCTTCGCAGCAGAACGGTGTCGTCGAGCACCAGAACACCACTGTCGTTGGCACTGCTCGGAGCATGCTGAAGGCGAAGGGGCTGCCGGGCTGGTTCTGGGGTGAAGCGGTGATCACTGCTGTGTATCTGCTGAACCGTGTGACGACGAAGTCCGTGGAGGGAAAGACGCCATTTGAGGTATGGTACAGGAAGAAACTTGCCGTCCATCACCTACGGACATTTGGGTGCATCGTCTACGTCAAGAACACAACACCGCATTTGAAGAAGCTGGAGGATCGTGGCCGCAAGATGTTCTTCGTCAGCTACAAACGAGGTACCAAGGCCTATCGGGCCTATGATCCGATCACGAAGCGTGTTCATGTGACACACGATGTGATCTTCGACGAATCCGCACAATGGGACTGGTCTAGTGGCGGCAAGACAAGCACGCACAACGACGGCGACGACACCTTCACCGTCGAGTACCGGGTGCTGCCGGGACGCGTGGACACAGCGGCGGCAGCTCCCGGGTCACCAGCAACTTCATCCTTGACAGCGGCTTTGGAACCCGGATCACCACCACCAACTGTGTCCACGGCAGCGAGCACTGCATCTCCGGCGATCCAGTATGCTACGCCACCGGCGGAGCTGGGCGATGAATTGGATGTGGATTACGACGATGGCGTGCCACTCCGATTTCGCACCATGGGCAACATCATCGGCCCTGCCACGCCGACTGGGCAAGCGATCCGCGACTTGGGAGGCGGACAGCTCTTCGCGGTGAGCGCGGAGGAGCCCCGCTGGCCCAGGCTAAACAAGATCCATGCTGGCGCCGGGCGATGGAGGACGAGCTGCGCGCCATCGAGGAGAACCGCACGTGGACACTCACTGAGCTTCCTCCTGGCCGGCGTGCCATTGGGCTCAAGTGGGTGTACAAAGTCAAGAAGGACGAGCACGGTGTTGTGGTGCAGCACAAAGCGCAGCTCGTCGTGAAAGGATATGCACAGCGCCATGGGATCGACTACGACGAGGTATTCGCTTCGGTGGCGCGCATGGAGGCGGTGCGGTTGCTGTTGGCATTGGCAGCGCATGAAGGGTGGCAAGTCCATCACATGGACGTCAAGACGGCGTTTCGAAACGGTGACCTCCAGGAGGAGGTGTACGTGGAGAAAGCGCCGGGATTTGCTCAACCCGGCCATGAACACAAGGTATTCAAACTGCACAAAGCTCTCTATGGTTTACATCAAGCTACTCGTGCCTGGAATCAAAAATTAGATGAGGAATTAGGTGTTCTGGGGTTTACTAAAAGTCCATCAGAGCATGCTATTTATTGCCAACGCAACGGTGCTGAGAGGCTTGTGGTGGGTGTGAATGTGGATGTCTTGATAATCACTGGCACCAGCACCAGCAGATCAATAAGTTCAAAGTCCAGATGGCAAAGATTTTCAAGATGAGTGATCTTGGGTTACTCACCTATTTTCTGGGCATTGAAGTGAAGCAAGATGGAAATGGAATCTCATTGTCTCAAGGGAGCTACGCAAGGAAAATTCTTGAGAAGAGTACATGGAGGACTGCAATCCTTGTGAGGTGCCCATGCAGTCCAAGCTGAAATTGAGTAGGGAAAGCAATAGTCCCTGTGTCAATGCCACTGAATATAGAAGCTTAGTGGGGAGTTTGAGGTACTATGGACTGCATGGGCCCCGGGTATCCTCTAGAAGGCCCATAAGGGAGCAGAAAGGGGGCGACCCAGTTCGGTTGGCCGAAGATGGAAACCACTCGGATCGGGCGAAACTTAAGCCGCAAGAAAGGGTCCGAGTTTATGGGATATCCCCATGTAATTAGCAGATCCATGCATGCATTCCATGTAACATCATAACGGAAATAGTTACCATACACCCCGCGACTTACTGTAAACTCTATCCCCCCTGCACTATATAAAGGGAGGGGACAGACGCCATCGGCAACAGGCCATCGAATCATCGATAGGAGCATCATCTTGCATCCTGATCCACCAAATAATCTCAGAGCACAGGAAGTAGGGTATTACCTCCTCCGTTGAGGGCCTGAACCTGTATAACCCTGTCTTGTGTTAGCCATCTGGCCTAGTTCTTGATTAGCGTCCCCTCGTACAAATTCATTGCCGGCGGTGACCCCCCAGTTAGTCACCTGTCGACAGTTGGCGCGCCAGGTAGGGGGCAGCGTTGAGATCATCTTTTAGATCAGATGACTTTTTTGAGATCGCCGTACGTCGACATGAGGCCAGGAGAG
>SPJY01032150.1:246431-317297 GCA_005191435.1 Raddia distichophylla | reverse complement strand
AAAGGTCAACTAGCTACGGTATCCTAAGGTCAACACCCGCTCTGATACCACTTTGTCACGACCCCCTGCGTCTCCACAGGGAATCCGGCACCATGATCTGATACTAGCCCAGACTAGTACCTCATGATGGACAATTAAACGGCTATCATCGCTGGCATTTCATTATTAGTCAAAATAACGGAGTATTACAAGGTAACATCATATGCTATTACAATAAGATAGATATTACCAAATATTAAGAACGAATAAATAGAACATCAGAGCAGCAACAGCCTTCAGCGACGATATCCAAGCAATTGACCCGGACACCCGCAGCTAGTCCTGCAACCTGAGTTCGGACCCTCCTGGTCCTGATCAGACTTGCAACCTGAATAATAAAATTTATCCGCGATAAATATAATGAGTACGCGGCTACCCAGCAAGCAATCCTTAATAAATGTATGCAATGGCAAAGATCGGGGAAATTGGCTATTTTACACCAAGACCTATTTGTCGACAGGTGACTAACTGGGGGGTCACCGCCGGCAATGAATTTGTACGAGGGGACGCTAATCAAGGTCTAGAACAGATGGGTAACACAAGACAGGGTTATACAGGTTCAGGCCCTCAACGGAGGAGGTAATACCCTACTTCCTGTGCTCTGGGATTATTCGGTAGATCGGGATGCAAGATGATGCTCTTATTCGGTGATTCTATGGCCTCTGCCGATGGCTTTTACCCCCTCCCTTTATATAGTACAGGGGGGATATTGTTTACAGAAAGTCGCAACGTATATGGCAGCTATTTCCGTTATGATGTTACATGGAATGTATGCATGGATCTGCTAATTACATGGGGATATCCCATAAACTCGGACCCTTTCTTGCGGCTCAAGTTCCGCCCGATCCGAGTGGTTTCCATCTTCGGGCCAACTGATCTGGGTCGCCCCCTATCTGCTCCCTTATGGGCCTTCTAGAGGATACCCGGGGCCCATGCAGTCCACAGTCCTTCATACTCGGCAATATTGTTGGTGGCGTTGAAGTTCAGCACCCTCATGTACTGCAAAGCGTCCCCAGTCGGAGAGACCAGGACCGTACCAGCCCCCGCGCCCTTCAGCCGGAAGGATCCATCGAAGAAAAGCGTCCAGGCGGGGGACTTGGGCTCCTCCTCCGCTTCCGGGGCCACCGGCGACCACTCCGCGATGAAGTCCGCCAGCGCCTGGCTCTTGATGGCGATTTGAGGAACAAATTTCAAACCGAACTCTCCCAGCTCCACCGCCCACTTGGCAACTCGGCCTTGCGCCTCCTGATTGTGAAGGATCTCACGGAGGGAAAACGACGTGACCACCGTGATCTCCCTTCCCTGAAAATAATGCCGCAGCTTCCGGGACGCCATCAATACAGCAAATATCATTTTTTGGGCCTGAAGTTACCTGGTCTCCGCGTCTTGCAACACCTTGCTGACGTAGTAAACCGGACGCTGGACACCTTCCCTTTCCGCCACCAGCACCGCGCTCAACACCGCCGGGGTGGCTGCGACATAAAGGAGAAGCAGCTCACTGGGCTCGGGGGCGACCAGCACTGGGGGCAAAGATAGGTACTGCTTCAGCTCCACGAAGGCCTGTTGCACTTCCTGGGTCCACTCAAAATTGTTGGTCTTCTTCAACAGCTTGAACAACGGGAAGCTCTTCTCTCAAAATTGTTGGTCTTCTTCAACGCGAGGCAGCCCGTGATGCACTGGACGTGCTTCAGGCGAGTGGGCGGCTGCATGAGCTCAATGGCCGCGATCTTGTCGAGGTTAGCTTCTATGCTCCGGCTGGACAAGAGAAATCCCAACAGCTTCCCTGAGGGCACGCCGAACACACACTTCTCGGGATTGAGTTTGATGTGGTGCCTTCTCAAGTTGGCGAAGGTTTCTTCCAAGTCGGCGAGCAGCTCTTCGCCCTTCTTGGTCTTCAGCACCAGGTCGTCTACGTAGACTTCCTGGTTTCTCCCAATCTGGCTCTAAAAAGAAGAATGCATAGCACGCTGGTAAGTGGGACCAGCGTTTTTCAATCCAAAAGCCATTCTAACATAATAGTACACGCCCATGAGAGTTACAAAGGCGGTCTTCTCTTCATCTTCCTCTGCCATGCTGATCTGGTGGTACCTGGAGTACGCGTCCAGAAAGCTCAAAAGCTCACACCTTGCGGTGGAGTCTACAAGCAAATCTATACGTGGCAGAGGGTAGGGATCCTTCGGACAGGCCTTGTTGAGGTCGGTGAAGTCGACGCACATTCGCCATCTCCTGTTGGACTTCTTCACGAGCACGGGGTTGGCGAGCCACTCAGGATGAGTGACTTCCCTCACGATCCCCGCGCCCAGTAGCTTGTCTACCTCTTCTCGAATGGCATCCTGGAGCTCTGGTGCCTGCCTCCGGACCTTCTGCCGGACTGGGCGCACTCCAGGGAGCACTGCCAACCTATGCTCGATCACCTCCCTGGGGACCCCGGTCATGTCAGATGGCTGCCATGCAAACACATCCGAATTTTTCAGGAGGAACGTGACGAGCGCGATTTCCTATTTGGCGCCAAGATCGGCGCCCACCTTAACGGTCTTCGCGGGACGGTCCTCGCTCAGGGAGACCACCTTAACTCGCCGAACGAGCCGGGCGCGGCACGTGTCTTCGCCTGAGGAGCCCTCGAGTCGGTGGTGCCGGACGGATGAGTGTAGACGGCCCCGGCCAAATCCAGAGCCATCTTGTCACACTGCAGGGACTCCAGCCTGTCCACCTTCACAACAATGGGACCACGCGGCCCTGGCATCTTCACCACCATGTACGCATAGTGGGTGACTACCATGAACTTGGCCAACGCCGGTCGGCCAAGCAGGGCATTGTATGGGAGGTCGAAGTCTGCTACCTCGAAGTCGACTACCTCCGTACGGAAGTTGTCCTCCTCCCCGAAGGTGACGAGAAGGCGGATACGCCCCAAGGGTACGGACTCCGCCCCTGGGGTGACACCATAGAATGGGAGGGCTGGAAGCAGCTCCCGCTCTGGAATTTGTAGCGCTTGGAACGCCTTGGCAGATAAGAGGTTGATAGAATTTCCTCCGTCCACCAGCACCCGCCCAAGCTTCATGTTCCTGATCGTGGGCGAGACCACAATCAAAAGGTGCACTAGGCCAGCAGTGCTCTCAGGGTGGTCGGCCTGACTGAAAGTGATCGGCGCCTCCGACCACTTTAGCAGCCTACCCGACCCCGGACTTGGCGCGGCGGCGCATACCTCCCACTTCAGCAGCTTGAATTGCCGATTGGAGGAGTAGGTGGCCGAGCCACCATGGATGTACGCCACCGTGTGCTCCGCCCGCTGGAAAGCCAGCGGGGCGGGTCCTTCATCTTCGTCGTCGCTGGGAGGGCGACGCTCCTTGAGCCGCCTCTCTACCAACTTCGACACGACCTGACAATCAGCCAAGTCATGCGCTTTGGACTTGTGGATGGGGCAATATCCCTTGCCCCCTCCATCTTCCCGGCGGTCGTCCCGCCGGCCACGGCCATCATCGCGCCGGTCACGACGGTCACCCCGCCGATCACGACGGTCATTCTGCCGCGGCTTGGCTTCCTTCTGGTCGTGCTCGGCAACCAAGACCTGACCGGCCTCGGACGCCTTGCGCTTCTTCTTCTTCTGGTCCTTGGAGCCGGAACCCTTGGAGGGCCCAGCTTCCGCTCCAGCGCCGCCGCCTGCCTTTCCGGCCGCACGCTCACGAGCCTCCGCCGCACGGGCGCACTTATGCGCCAAGTCGAACAACTCGACGGTGGAGGCGATGCTGCACGTAGCCATCTTCTCCAGCATCTTGCGATAATTTACGCCCCTTCTAAAGGCGATGATGACCGCCTGGCTGGAGATCTTGGGATAGTGTTGCGACAGTGGCTGAAACGTCGGATGAAATCCCGTAAGGACTCGCCCTTTTTCTGCTCTAGTGCGTGGAGATCGTCCTCCACCCCCGGTTGGATGTAGGAGCCCTGGAAATTAGTGACAAACTGGTCACACAGCTCCCCCCATGAGCGTATCGATGCTCGCGGGAGATTCAGCAGCCAAGAACGGGCGGAGCCCGTCAAGACTGTGGGAAAGTAATTGGCCATGACCTTTCGGGAGCCGCCCGCAGCCTGCACCCCCGTGGTGTAGATCTGTAGGAACTCCTCCGGGTTGGTCGAGCCGTCATACTTCTCGATGGACGTGGGGCGGAACTTCTCCGGCCACACTGCTCGGCGTAGCCGGGCTGACAACGCTCCGCACCCAACACCATAAGGGGGCCGACGCCGCTCGCTGGAACCCCGACGGGACTCGGAAGATGAGGAATCTCCCCCGTCAACACCAGAGTGGCCCCCACAGCTGGAATCCGTCAGCTCCGGCCGGTCCTGCGCCTGCATGCGCGGCGTTGCAGTCCGTCGCACAAATCGTCGCCGCGTCGCTGACGGCGCTCTTCCAAATGAGACTTGAGGTCTCCTTGACGCCCCCTCCCTGGGAGGCGCTTGCTATGGTACTTGGGTCGGTGCACGGCCCTCCGCGCGAGCGGAGTCTGCACCCTGGACACCCTTTCCCTTGCTCCGGCCTCCACGGGCAGAGCGAACTTGGCTTGGGCGACTCGAGGCCTGCGTGCACGCGGCCCGCGACCTCGAGCGGGGCGCTCCCCTAGAAGCGCCCGTCCGCCTAGAGACCTCAACCCAGTGATGGGCCGCGTCCACGAGACACGCGATGTCCCGCAACCACGGCTTGGCAGGGGAATCCCCCGCCAGCTCCACCGGTGGGTGCTCCAGCAGCAAACGTACGACATGGAGATTCTGGGACAGGGAGGCCTCCTCCAGGGCCAACCCCCGCCGCACCGGAGGTGCATCCTCCGCGGGAGGGGCGACCAGTCGGGGATGCGACGTAGACGTTCCGTCCTGCCGCCCGCTGAACGGCTTTCGGCCAGGGTCGCGACCTCCATCCTCTGAATCGCATCCGGACATCCTTGCTTTCCGAAGACCAAAAGATGATCTGAAGAAGAGATCCAAGGAGAAAACCTAGGGGTAAACCAACTACTACCCCCCTACCTGGCGCGCCACTGTCGGCGTTTTTCAGCTGACAGGTTTTCCGGGGACTGATTTCGGTTGTTCGGCAGTGGGGGTTGTTCGGCGGGTATTTCAGCTGACAAGTTCAGGCCCCCTGATCGGGTAACAGCCCTAGTCCTACTCAAGCTCCTTGCCCTTGTGTAATCTGGCTATAAAGTTTTGAACCGCGAACCGAACCCCCTTACAGATGCACCCCCAGCCCTTATATACTTGGGCTGGCGTGGGCTACAGAGTACTGTTGAACAGTGTACATTAAATGATCCTGCTACTGTAGCTGTCCCATCACTGGTCGCACGCCGAAGTCGCCTCTTTGCGGCGCCCCCGCAACGCTTGGGGGACAGGGAGAAAGTGACAGGGCGGGCGCCTACCCCCGCCTGCCTGACACTACGCCTCCTGCCACGCGCCTGCAGAAGCTCCTGTGCCGCTGACGCCATGGGGCGGTGGGGGCAATCATTCCATCAGTGCCTCACCCACTCCGTCAGACCTGTTCCGTCGCATTGAATTCTCCAGATCCGAGACGATCCGCGCTCATCCTAAAGGGGGAAGCTTCCTTCTTCCGCGGTGCACCCTCTGACTGTGGGGCCCTACGCCCTCCAACTAGTCTCGAGTGCACGCATCCGGAGCGCGCTGCTCACCCAACTGCTCGCTGGATCGACACGCGTACTGGGCACCTGGCTCCGAGACCTGCTCACCCGACTGCTCGCCGGCGCCCCACGTGACCTGCCCGCCCGGCGCTGGGGCCTGCTCGCCCGCCTGCTCGCCGGGGTGCCATGTGACCTGCCCGCCCGGCGCTGGGGCCTGCTCGCCCGCCTGCTCGCCGGGGAGCCACGTGGCCTAAATGAATGACTTTAATTTACTTGAATTGGAACCAGACCTTGACCCGCTTGGGCTCGATGCTACAGAGTATGGGGCATCCTCTGATGGGTTTCCGGTCCCACACGGCAGCGACGCGGGGGTACACCCCGGTGTAAAATACACCGACACATATCGTATGCATTAGCAAACTCATATTGCTTTTGCAGCTCAAGGACCATAGTGGCAAGCATGAGACAGCTAACTTCAGTGGCGTCGGTAGTGTGCTTCTCATAAGCATGCCTATCGCAGTAGAGGCATTATCGGCCGGTGCAGCAGGATACGGCTCCTCTAGAACATACTCCTTTTTCTCATGCCTGAGAACAATTCTCAGGTTTCGATACCAATCCATAAAATTGGTTCCAGAGAGTTTCTCTTTCTCCAGAATCGATCGCAAAAAGTTATTGTTCGTGTTAACAGTACTAGGCGCCATCTACACAACGGAATGAAAATAAGCAAAGTTTAGCACTATGTTCATGTTAATCTCTTATTAAACAAATTTTAATACAAGATGCTCCCACTAAAATCACTTTCCCTTTGGTGATTTTCAGTAGGACAAGATCCGTAGTCACCAAAGCTCTGAGGATGCGAGAGCTTCTCCCAAAACCTAGTGACATAGGTAGGCAACCCTTTGCCAATCACATCATATGTGACTCTTGTTTGTTGGGTGACATCCAATGCCCCGGCTCCCAACGCCTGATGCTCCGAAGTTCCAAACCTTTTGGATGGCCCCGATAAGCAAACCAATACTATGCAGTGAGTGAGCACCCCGCTTTGGTGGAAACTACCCCTCACCCCAATGCTCAAAGCATGATGACGGCACCCCGCTTTGGCGGAAACTACCGCCACCCTGTAAGACCACCAGGTGCAGCTATTGGAAGAGCATCATACACTTAATTTTTCAAGGGAAACTATTCTATCATTATGATCATGTCCACCAAATATGAAAAATGAAAGAATAGCAATATGACAGGAACCATCATACACAAAATACATCACATGTGATAATGGTATGGCCCATGGCGCTCCAATCCTCATCGTCGCGCCTCCTGTCCTTCAAGCCGAGGGATCACGCCGCTTGAACCCCCATGATCACTAACGCCACGCTAATACAACTATTAGCTAGCGATAAATTACATGGGAATTTGGCATCACATGTCAGCACGCAGGCTGTTAAACAACTTATGGCAGCCCAAGCTGCAATTAACCAAGGCACGCAGGCCATGAAAATCACATACATGCATCACATACACACAAGGGGGCCATACCACTCACATCATTCCCTGCAAAAACAAGTTAGGCGTATAATCGTATTCTACCATGCGGAATGTGAGTCAAGTTTTAATTTTAACGGCCTGAGCAGACCATCACGGTGGTCCATTAGTATGCCTCAATTTTCACAAGACCGATCATATCGATCCATCGCACGAGGTTCCCTCGAGAAGGCGACATGCACCCAGCCTCGATTTGTTGGCTAACATCTTAGACGGTATGCGACAAAAGTCCAGATGGTGATTCCAGCCGGTATGGACAAGTCGGCATGATCCCGATGAAGCACGAACTAATCTTTTTGGCTTTGTGCAGTCCACAACTCGTACCTCTAACCCCGTAAACCGATTGATCACATCAACACGTGATTAACACAGCAACATATCACATATGCACACCATCCAGATCCAATATCTATGCATGATCGGCTCTGATACCACTGTAGGGGATTAACACAGTGCTACACTAGCCATGAATCAAAATTCTACCGTGAACACCCAATCTAGGAACACATGTGAGTAGGGGATCTAGGAGGTCGTTACCCTTGTAGCGCAGATGCCTCAGCTGCTCGGCCGAGTGGTCAGCTGGCCGCCCGATTGGTCGGCCAAGTGGTTGCCGACTGCTCGCCCGAGTGGTCGGCTGACTGGTCGGGTGCTCGCCCGACTGGTCGCCGATTGCTCGCGGTATAGCTCGGAGCAGATCGTCGCCTCCTTGCGGGGCACGGCGCAGCGGAGTCGATGTAGTCGTACACACGCTCGTCGAAGAGAGTGAAGCCGATGCCGATCAGCGCCGAGGACGGGGCAACGGCGCCTCAATGGTATCCACACGTACGGGGATGGAATGCCGCGCAGTGGCGTGCTAACGCCGGGGAGCGTGCGACCTGGGGATCAGCGTGTGGAGGTGGCGGCGGCTAGGGCTGGCGCCTGGCGGTGGCTCTCACAGATCAATTAGCCCTCACGCCCCTCCACGCCTCCTTTATATATGGCCCCCACCGATGGGCCTCTAGGGTAGAGGCCCAACTCGGTTTATGTCTAGGGTAGAGGCCCAACTCTACCATAGAGGCGTCGTTGCCCCGTCCTCGGCGCTGATCGGCATCGGCTTCACCCTCTCTCCGATGAGCGCGTGTACGACTACATCAACTCTGCTGCGACGTGCATCCCGAGGAGGAGACGATTTGCTCCGAGCCGTACCGCGACCAGTCGGTCGACCACTCGGACGAGTAGCCGACCAGTCGGGAACCACTCGGGCGAGCACCCGACCACTCGGCTACGCCCGTACCGCGAGCAGAAGAGCATCTGCGCTTCAAGGGTAATGATCTCCCAGATCCCCTACTCGCATGTGTTCCTGGATTGGGTGTTCACGGTAGAATTTTGATTCGTGGCTAGTGTAGCACCGTGTTGATCCCCTACAGTCCTCCCACTCACTAGTTTGCTCGATTATTTATCCGGAACTTCTGTGTGTCATTGTTATCATTGCTCATTGTTGGCGATCACTAAACCCTAAAATCTTACGCTAACATTCTGGTAAACAGGAGAAAAACATCATTACTTGCACTAGATTAGTTTTAAACTAATGATTTCCACAAGTTTTGGTGAGTTGTGAATATGTAAGAGATGTACAAGAAATTTGAGCCAAAACGGGACCGGAGTGGGCCCGGGCAACCTACCCTAGGCCGGCTGGCCCCACTAGGCCGCCCGGCCTCCTCCGGAGCCCATTTGTGCTGTGCTTTCTCCCACGGATTACTGAGCACACGAGGACACCATCCACACCGTTCACTAACGTCGGTTTCATCTGGATGGCCAAGAAACAGTCCGGGAAGATCAAAGGGCCCACTTGCATGATGATTATTGCACAAAGACACCAAAAACTACCTTATCCGCATACAACCGCTATTAAGGAGCAATCAGGAGCGTCGATGGAAGACGTCGGTGCAACGGAGGGCCGAGAGGAGCTGGGAGGAGGCCCGCCGACCTCCCCCAGGACGGCTGACCCCCTAGGCCAGCCGGCCTCTCCGGAGCTCCCCTCGGATTCTACCTTGGCCGCCAAGCAGAGGAAGGAGAGCCCTACACGTGTCCACCACATGTCACTGCACTATTTGTCGTGTACTAATATAAATACCCCGCTACACTCACCATGTAACACACACTCACTTGAAGGAGGTCCACTTTGGTCACTTTGTAGAGTAGTTTAGTTGTTTTGGGAGTTAGAGTCGAGTCGAGCATCGCTTGGAGTTTCGGGAGTGTCTTCGGGAGTTCCGGTAATAGCTCTTGTATCTTTACTTTCCCGCAAACTCGAATTATCTTTAATACAAGTCTAGTTCAATACTTGAGCTGATCATTTACTTTCCACATTTACTTTCCGAAGTGTGGAATACTAGAGTACTGTTTAAGGTCTCCGGTATTGAGTCCGGGCTTAGTTACTCAGAAGCTCTGTTATCTAAGCCGGGGTGGTTCTCCAGGCCCCCCGGAGAATCTATCTATACTCATCTTAGACGTGGTGTCTGGGGTTAGTATAGTACCGACTCAGTATACACTTAGTCCAACGGGTTGTGTGGTAGGTAGCCAGGTGGTGATACCCCTGCCTATCCGGTGGAGAATCGAAGCCCACCACGTCCGGGTTAAACCAGTGGAGCCCAATAGGGGGCGACCATTGCTATCCGAAGTTCTTAGCTCATAGCGGGTAGCGGTGGGTGACCTCAAACATAGATCACTTTCATACTCACTTCCGGCTAGTGAGCTCAGTAGTTGATCTTACTTAATATAGGAACTTATATACTCTTCTTGCTGTCCTCCCAAGTAGCTAAGCCACTCAAATTATCATCTCATGTCTGTGTCATAGTTATATGACGTATGTTCTTTCAGACTTACCCCAGCTAGCATTAGCCGGAGTACACTTTGGTACGAGATCTATATCTTATTTATCGATACACTATGTCCTGCTTCCCTGAGAAAATCACGATACCCCGGAATACTCCTGTATGAAAATGCTACAAGGTGTTCTGTGCGGTTGCGGAATTAAGACAATATAATTTTGGGCATAAGAAACACCAACAAGCTTTTCTGGCGCCGTTGCCAGGGAAGCAACGGATATAATTATCGTAAATAGATTAGTTTCTCTACTAATTTCGTACGCCGCTAATATTAGCAGGCTTACCTTGCTCTGTCTTTGATTTGTGGAAACAGCAGAGCAGTGCATGACCGGATTCGACCTTCCGAAAAATTTCCACAATAACCCAGAGTCACTCATACGGAGAGTTCGACCCAGAGTCGTACCCCTACAGATTCGAGTCTCTGAGTTACCTTTGCAAATAACAACCCTTAGTTTCGTGCCGATCCATCAACACCAAAACCAAAGATGGCTGAGAAGACGATCCTTGAGTTCTCGGCTCCTTCCAGCACTAACGTCCCCACTGGACCAAACACCAACATGGAAGACGGAGGCTTTGAACTGAAACCAACCCTTACCAACATGGTTCAGTCGAGTCCTTTCTGTGGCAAACCCACCGAGGATGCGAATGCCCACCTCGAGCACTTCCTGAAGATATGAAACACATTCACCATAAAGGGAGCATCCATCGACGCAGGTCGTCCGCGACTATTTCCCTTCTCACTCATGGGGAAGGCGAAACTGTGGTTTTATGTCAACAAGGACGCAGCTACTACTTGGGAGAAGTGCTCTAATGCCTTCCTCGCCAAGTATTTTTTGCTGTGCAAGACCAATGCCCTTCGGAATAAGATATCTGGTTTCCAGCAAAACGCCGACGAGTCCATTCTAGAAGCATGGGAAAGGCTTCAAGAGTACATCCTGCCTTGTCCCCATCATGGGTTGGAGGACTAGTATATCATCTAAAGCTTCTACCATGGTCTCAATCGGTCAGCTTAAGAGCACCTGGATGCTGCCTCAGGCGGAGCATTCTTTTCACTCAGTGTGAGTGCGGCGCGGGCACTCATCGACAAAATGGTCTCAAGCCAAGGCTGGAGCGAAGAACGCCTCCAAACACGCACCAGGGGTGTCCACCAAATTGATAGTGCGGACATGCTCGCGCCCAAGATGGACCTGATGATGAAGAAACTAGAATCTCCAGTACCGCAGATGTTCCAGTCTCTCAAGTCTTGCATGACTTCCGAGGTTTGTGGAGATCTAGGACACTCGGGAAATAACTGCATCGTGACTCAACCAAACGAAGGTGCCTGTTTCATTAATAATGGATACTGTCCCCCGACAGGTTTCACCCCGGGACGGAAGTCGAAGACGAATTTCTCCTTCGACAACCGTCAATTGGGAGGTAACAATGGTAGTGCCTTTTCTCGTAATAGATCTTCCATTGAAGATATCATATCCGGCCAGAATAAGATCAATGAAAGCATAAGTTAGAAATTTCTTGCTAATGATAAAATTCTGGAGAATATAGATGCTAAGATGGAGATATTTTCATCTGCCATTCAAAACCAATTGAGCTTTAACAAAATGTCAGAAACACAAATAGCTCAATTAGCAGCTGCTTTGCCTAGACCTAACACGGGGAAATTACCGGGACAACCGGAACTTCACCCGAAAGAGAATGTAAATGCGGTATCGACGAGATCGGGGAAGGTCACCCGAGACCCGCCAAACCCTAACATTGCAGGGAAGCAGAAGGAAGTTACGCCTATTGTCGCCCGATCCAGTTGAATAAGAAGATGCTGAGGACGCTGAGGAAGCCTCTCGGGAGGAACCGAACAAGAGAAAGCGAGTGTGGCGAAAGAAGGAGGCGAACTCAACCACGGGATCAACTCCGACCGCGGAGAAGTTTCACAAGAATTAAAGAGAAGGAGACCGTCCAGCTCGAGGACCGGAAAAATTCGAGTCCTCACGGGAGGTAAGCCGGTAGTTACCCTAACCTTGTCAAAATCAATTTTAATTTTCACGTGCATATTTGTTTTGGTCATGCATTTTTTCTCTCCCATTTAAGAATATAAAAAATTTGGGCAATGGGAGACCAGCCGGGTCCACCCAAGCCAGCCGGCCCCACCAGATCGGCCGGCGCAGGCATGCCGGCCGACCTCCCCTCTATTCTTCTCCTCTCCTTTTTCTTTCCACCTCTTTCTCCACTATTAGGCACTCACTAGGTGTTATCTTTACTGCATTCCCAATAAACCCTAGTGCTAATCTTGCATGGCATCTTTCTTTCCCTCCATTTCACTCCACTCTTCCGACAAGTTTGCATGCAAGGCACCAGCATGCTCCCGAGCTTCAGCTATAAATAGAGGAGCTCGCGGCTGCATTCCACGCACATATCAATAGCAATTGCATGATCTTGCACTGACTTCTCCCCCTAATTAATCATTGCATCATTAGCTTTGCTTAATTAATTTTGCATTAGTCAATAATTTTCATGGCAGCCTAAGCTTTACGCTAACTTTTTGTGGAGGCAATTCTATAAAAGCCCCGCAAGGACCACTAATTTTGGACTAACCGCTGTCATTTTTCCTGTCCCTTCGGGTATTCGTTGTCTTAACATTTTGCAGGAGAATGTCGTGTGTTGGTCTAAAATATTGCCGCTATTCTGCAAGCGCACGGAGCACCTTGTAGCATTTTCACCTCGGAGTATTCCGGGGTATCGTATTTTCCTCAGGGAAGCAGGGTATAGTATATCGATAAATAAGAATCGATCACTCGTACTAAATGAGATACTTTACTGATTTGACAGGGGTAAGGTAAAGATATTCGAGTTATAACCTTGACAGAACCATTGGAGTTTAAATAAGTAGTACGGCTAAGCTAAGGGAAGAACAACGAGCTGAGATTGAATTCCTGGGTTAAGTTAGTTCAATTACTAAGCCTTGAGCTGAAGTTGATTTATTGGTGTTATAAGTCTAAGTTTACAGGGAGCTCGGTTAACCCACCATCACCCAGTATCACTTAAGAATCTTGGATGATTATGGTCGTCTCCGACTTGAGTCAACTGTTCTTGCTACTAACGGGGTGGATTTCCCAAAGGCTTAAATATCCCGGATGATCAGGGCTATTAGCACCCAATCAACTAACACACACGTTCGTTGCAACAAGTGTCGATCGAGTCAATGCTAAAGTCAGACACCATGTCTGCACTTTAGTATTGATAGATTCTCTCGGATCCTAGAGAATTACCCTGGTTACTGAAGTACTCAGGCTAGGACTCGATACCAAGTAAACTAAGACCGGACTCTTCGATCCACAAATCGGAAAGTAAATTGCGGAAAGTAAATTGCTCAGCTTAAGTAAAAGAATTGAACTTATATTAAAAATAATTTGAGTCTTATAGAAAGAAAAGATACAAGAGCTAATTACCTGAATTCCGAGGACTCCTCCAGAACTCCGAGACTAGCTCGACTCGGACTCTAACTCCCCTAACACTAACCTATACTAACAATATGAGAGAGTGAGATTCTCCAAGTGAAGTGTGTGTGTGTGTGTGTGAAGTGAAGCTAGGGGGTCTATTTATAGTGCAAGTTGGCCAATGGGAGCCCTCCACGCCAGGGGACACGTGTCAGCAGCTGGGGGAGGATCCAAGGAAATGGGAGCCCTCCACGCCAGGGGACACGTGTCAGCAGCTGGGGGAGGATCCAAGGAGCATTCATGGGAAGAGGCGATGCCGGGGAGACCGGGTCGGGCCGGCCGGCCTAGGTGGGATGGCCGGTCGTGGCCTCTCGGCCCCTCCTATCTCCCCTGGCACACGTGGACGGCCAGGATCACCCCTCCATGATGGTTGCTAGCGGTTGGAGTCGATTACATGGTTATAAGGTGGGCCCCTTTATCCATGTGCATGAAATCTTGGCCCTTGGATCAAAACCGACTCAATTCAACGGTGTAGATGGCATGTGAATGTGCTTCTTTGCCTCCGTGCCGAAGATGGATCTGTGGGCCCACTAAGTTGGGCCGGTCGGCCTAGGGTGGGGCCGGCCGATCTAGCCCAGGGTCCATTTTGCCCCAATTTTCCCTCTCTTCCCTGAAACTTCACAAATTCAGCAAAACTCGTAGAACTTTATTAGTTCAAAACAAAATAATACTTTATTGCATGGTATTCTCCAATTTTTATAATATGTTGGCACATAATTTTAGGTGGTTAAGTGATGCCAACATCGTGGTACAGTAAGGTGGGCAAGGGCCTGACTAAGGGAGTGAGGGGCGTGCACAAAAGGCTCAGCTCCTCCGACTCTAGCCAAAGCCATGCCCGGTCCAAGAGCCAGTACAGAGAGGACGACATGTCAATGGATTAACACCACTCCGAACAACAGGCTCAACCATCCACCAGACAAAGACGTGCTGGGACCAGTCTCAAGATTCGTGTCTTGATGGTCGAGAACCATATCTTTCTTGATGATTAGGAGAAGCGCATCTACAACCTGCTGCTAGGGCGAAATTTCCAGCACACTCGGACTTATGATCCAGAGATTCTAACGGAAATTGGCCTGGCCGACGACATGCAAGAAGCCCTTGGAGTGATCGGATGGAGAGATTTCGCAAACATCACCGAGGGAGGTTCGAAACTCCTCACCCTTGAAGTCTTGAGCACTCTGTGTATTTTAGACTCAGAAGATGGCGTTATCATTTACTTTAGAATGTTTAACGTTCATTATTGTTACACTCTAAAACAACTGTTTGAGTTTCTAGGATTTTCACGTAGATGCAGAGTAGGTCTTCAATCGAGACGAGTTTTGGGCTAGGATTTTTGGGAAGACTAGTTGTAGATCACCTCGCATGAACGAATTTCGCAATCCTACACTTAGGATAATGCACCGCTGGGTGTCTATGACAATCAACTCTCGTAGTGATTTAAGAACTGTTATGACTGACGAATTGCAATACTTGTTTGCTATGGTAACCAGAAAACCAGTTAATCTCACTTTGAATTTAGTTCAACATAGGATAGATATGACAGATCAAGTAGGGTATATTGACTGTACATGTTTGATCACTCGCATAGCTGAAAACATGGGAATTTTGGTGGGTGCCCAGCTCACCTACTTAGATTCTGAATTTCCAATAGTAGGGATAGACCATTTTATGCAAGCGCACATCCTGAAATATGGTCCCGATGGCGAGGTTTACATGTTATATCCGGGTTCTGAGACCGAGGTGAAACTGCCCAGTAGGAGGCTCGGTCTTTATACCAATGCCACACAATCCTTGACCATAGAGCTTAGAAGTAGGGAAGCCGCGCGCCATAGCATTTCAGGTCCTATGACACGAAGTCGGGCACAAGGTCTGAGGTATCCACCTCTACCATCGGACGATGAGGAGAGCTCGGAGCACTCTCACGAGAGACATCCGGCGTTTGATCACCAGTATGCCCAGTATCAAGGATGGGACCCATCCTCGTACGGGTACAGCGCAGAAGAGTACAATCAGTATCATGTCGGAGCGTCGCACCAGTATGAAGCCAGGAGCTCCCATCAATATGAAGTAGGAGGATCGCACTACACTCAAGAGGAAGGGCCTGAGGTAAGACGTGGAGGGTTATCGGCCTCAACCCGGTATCCCCCTTACATGGACTCCTTCACTCAAGAGCTATGGTGGATGGGTGACCAGGTAGGCCAGTTCCGCTCTGACATGAGAGAGGTACAGTCCACTCAGGACCAGCATACCTCCGCTTTAGATCCGCTCACTAACATGCAGGACAACACCCACCTACACGTACGGACCACCACTGACCAGTCGTCGGCTCTCTTCGACCATATGAGGTTTTAGCCTCCCACGGGCCGTCGGTGAGGTACGTCTACTGCATGACATCCACCCCTGCCTGCCTGAAGTATTATTATTGCCCACTCGTGTTGTCCCACCATGTTGATAGTCCAGCCCTGCCACGTTAGTTGCGTTGTGAGATGAGAGGATATCATTTCTGCCTTGATGAGAGTAGAGTTATGCCTAGTGATGCCTTGAAATAGTTTAGTTTGTTTTTACTTTTATAAATATTAATAATAAAATAAAAACTTGCATAACAAGAAAAAATATGCTTAGAATAAATGACTCCCATAGTAGTAAATAAATGCATATAGGTGATTTTTTCCTTGGAAATGATGAAATAATTGCTCTGTGATTTATCTTTAAATACCTTGTATACAAGATAAGTACTTTCATGAAGTCCAATATTCATTGGTATGAGTAGTGATCTTGCTTGAATTTTGTTGGGAGCAAATATTTTGAACCAGTCTAGGTTGTTGTGAGACTTCATATAGTTAAGAGTTTAATCTGCTTGCATCCTAGTAAGGTGAAACTCGGAGGCTTTTATCTTTTGAAAATCAAAATTAGGATAAGTTCCTCAATGGTCTACATACCTACCGGAGCCAAATACAATGTTTACATGATTAAGCCACTTATATGCTGCCTTGAGTTACTTTGAGTTTGGTTAAAATTTGAGTTCTAGTGTCACTCTACACCGATCAAATTCCTTTGCGTATACCTTTGTTTGCTAGCCTTTCATGCTTGGTAATATCGAATTCTACACTGGGATTCTGGCATCCACCTTCACCAAGCATTTCTGCCCACATCCATATATTAAACCCAGTCTTGTCCACTGTGAAATACCTACCTATCCACTATATGGTCTTCCCAAATAAGAGTCTAGCCATTCAAAATAAATTATCCTCCAAAATAGTCCCTGCAAAAAGAGAGGCAAAAGTTTAGTATATCTTGAGAGAGAGAGAGAGAGTATCTCTCATGAAAAAAAGAGAGAAAAGAAGAAAAAGAGTTATGCCCCCAAAATCCAAAGTATTCAGGACTTAGGGATCCAGTTTTAATAAAAGAGTCTAAGTAAAAGACCATCTTCGTAGACACAAGATCTGGTGTGCTAGGCTCATTAGTACCACACATCCTTGCACTTGTGCTCTATTCTATTTCCTTTAGCGTGAGTCCATCTTCTCCCTAACCCCTGGACATTATTCTCTTTTTGATCGGTGATAGGAGGGGCATGATCTTCAGTGGAACCTTGTTTTAACTTTACAATATATGCAACCTGGGTATGCTAAGTCTCTCCTACCCAAGCTCCACATATAAACCTTGTGAGCATCATGGACCCCTAATTTTATTAGGTGGTTTTGGTATTGGTGACAACCCCAATTATTCTCCTAATGTTCGCGTCAAGACTCCGTAGGGTGTTCTCGGTGTTCTTGGAACCCTAGCGGAAGAACGGCAAGGTTGCGGAGACGAAGAGGTGGTCGGTCGCGATGGCGAGACCACGAAGAGTAGTCTAGGGCTTTGTTCTTTTCCTTTTGGGTCGTACTGTCAGGGGGGTTCAAGCACGTGTGATCCCATATGATCTTGGCCCATCCTATGCACACCGACTCTTCTCTAGACTTGGTTTGGGTGTCTAGGTAGGTTGGAGTAGGTGTAGGGAGAGAGAGTGGCTTGGCCTAGCTTGTGGCTAAGTTTTGGCGTTTTTGTGCTCCGCCGGACGCGTCCGGTGGGCCGCCGCACACGTCTGGTGGCGCCTTGGGTTGGCAGCACAGTGGTGTCTGCGGGGGGCGCGTGAGGACGCGTCCGCCTGCTTGGCTCGTGTCCGGTGGTGGTCTGCGGACGAGTCCGGCCAGCGTGTCCGGCCACGTGGCTTCGGGCCCGTGGTAGGGTTGGTTGCGGGCGCGTCCGGCCCCAGCCGTGGACCCGTCCGGCGATGTGGCTCATGTCCGTCGAGTGCTCTGCGGACGCGTTCGGAGAGAGGTTTTTGCCTGTGAGCTCATGTCCGCTCGTGGGCGGATGCTGCGTCTCTGCGTCTGGCAGAGAGGGTTTTTCCGTGGTTGGCTCCACCGGACGCTGTCTGGTGGCCACCGGACGCGTCCAGTGGGGCACAACGGCTAGTTGGGCTAGCTGACGTGTCAGCGCGTGGTTGGCCGGTTTGCACCAGCGGACGCGTCCGCTGGCTCGCCGGACGCGTCCGTCGAGGCCCGTTTTCGGTTATTTCTAGCCGTTGCGGGTTGTAACGGCTCCTTCCGGCAGGGTAGCCTATATAAGGTGTGTTGCTGACTGCCTAGTTGAGGTTTTGGCACTTCGTAGAGCTGCTAGCTTCCATCTTAGGGCTTCGGAGTGAGATTGGAGTGATATTAAGAGCTCTAGGTGTCTTCTCCTCCCCTCCGGTTGGTGTGCATCAAGGTTGGGCTTGTGATCCAACAAGATCATGGGCTGTTGAGCTTATTACTCTGCGATCGATCAGTGGCGGTGGCTTGGGGAGCTTGCCAAGATGTGTGGAAGCCCTCAAGTCGGTGTGAAGGTTCGGCGTCGACCTACCGGAGCAGTGAACGACGACCCCGAGTGAACTAGAGGTGAAAGGGTCGAGAGAGACCCGTTGCGAGAGTTTTCCTCAACGGAGACATAGGAGCTTTGCTCCGAACTTTGGGAAACAAATCCTTGTCTCCTATTGTCTCTTGCATTTACATTTCCGCTATTTCCGTTCCGCTTGTGTTTTTGCTTTGATTTGTGCTAGTTTGCTAGTTGTAACTTGGTACTTGTTGCTCTATTTGAAAATTAGCCTTTCCTCTTGTTCTAGAGTAGAATTGAGTAGCTAAGCTTGGGTAATTTTTAACTAGTGCTTAATTAATAGCTAAAACAAAAATTAAAAAACTAGCCTATTCACCCCCCTAGGCCGTTAGATCCTTTCAAGTGGTATCAGAGCCTCGTGCTCATTAATTAGTGAGAATGGCCAATCCACCGACGGCCGTGCCTCCCGTAGGTGCGGTAGTGCCACCTCCGGCATCGGTGGGTGAGGGGATTAGACTTAGAGGTCACATGAGCATTGTCAAGCCTCCCGTATTTGATGGAACCAACTATCCCTTTTGGAAACAACGAATGACATCATACCTGAAAGCTCTAAGTTTTGATGTGTGGCATGCTTGTGAGTATGGATTTCCCGCTCCACGTGACTTGGCCGCTTTGACTCAAGCGGAGATCAATGCTAGAAGCTATGAGGATGTTGCTCTAAATGCTTTGTATGGTTTCATTGTTGCGGACATATTTGCATGCATAAGTAACCTCAAGACCTCAAATGAGGTACGGAAAGCATTGTCCGACATTCACATGGGCAATGCCGACCTCATTGACGAGAAACTATCCCTTGCTAAGAAAAACTTTGACAATTTTGCTATGCTTCCTAATGAATCAGTGTACAACATGAACAAGAGGTTGTGCCCAAGAATTGAAGATCTTGAAGTTTATCGCAAGTTGCTTGATGTGCTTCCCAACTCCTTCCACGCCTTTGTGACAATGGTTCGTGGTGAAGAAAAATTCAAGATGACTCCCACCTTGCTCGTGTCAAGGATGATTATCCATGAGATGGACCTCATCAAGAAGGGAGAAGTGGCAAGCACCAAGAATATCGCCCTCACATCTCAAGACAAAGGCAAAGGTGACAAGGAGGAGGCCTCAATGAGTGATGACGCTCAAGAGTTGGCATTGCTTATCAAGAGGACCAACAAGCTCTTCAAGAAGCTTCACACCCGCGGGGATCAATCATCTTCCACATGGAAGAAGAACCTCGCAGAGATCCGTTGCTATGAGTGTCAAGAGAAAGGGCACATTGCTTCAAATTGCGACAAGAGAAAGAAGAAGTACAAGGCCAAGGACCACAAGATGGAGAGTGGGAGTGATTATGATCGCCACAGGAAGAAGAAGCACTTCACCAAGAAGCGTCACTTCCAGAAAGATGACAAGAAGGGAAGAAGGAAGGCCTACATTGTGGACAAGGCTTCCGGAAGTGATAGCTCAAGTGAAGACTCATCATCCTCCTCATCCTCATCCGACGATGATACAAGGTCAAAGGGCTTGGCCGGACTTGCTCTCAAAGAGTCTTGCCCTCGTCCCATTCCCAAGATGCACCTAAGCTTGATGGCTTGTGAAGAAGATCAAGTGATTGGGGAGTGAATCTCTGGTGATTATGACTCTAGCTTATGCTACTCCACCGATGATGATTCAAGCAAAGCCATCACCACCATGCCTCCTTCATGCTTCATGGCTAAGGAGAATAAGGTATCCCGATCACGCTCATCATCTAGTGAATTAGCTTCACAAGTTGTCCAATTAACTAATGCTTTGGCTAAAGAAAGAGAAGGTTGCAAAAACTTGAGAAGTGTGCATGATGACCTAACCGAACAATTTGAATCTTTGCTTGAAAAATTTGATGCTCTTAATAAAAAATATGAATTGCTTGAGAGTGATCATATTGAATTGCTATGCAAAGTTTAAAATATTAACAAGGTTGATGTTGCCATTGAATGTGATGATTTGAGTGATGAAACTTCTCTAGACAAGCATGATTTAGGAGTTGATTGCAATGATCTTGATGATGAGTGCACAATTACTAAGTGTGCTATTGGCATTGATTGCAAATTACTTGATTCACTTGATTGTGCACATAGTGTTGAAATTGTCACTCAAAATGATCATGCCACTCCTTACATTAGCTCTAGTTGTTCTACTCACACTAGCACAAATGAAAACGTCATTGCTAATGCTTTTGCTATGGGTGCTTGTGGGTATGCCTCATGTGCTAGTTAGCTAGTTGGTGAGAACATCATGCTTAAGGAAAAACTTGCTCAAATTGATAGAGACATGGCTAAATTCTATGTTGGGAAAGCCGACCTTGACAAAATGTTTAGGGAGAAAAAGGTTACCTTGGGTAAGAAAGGAGTGGGTTTCAACCCATGGGATTTGCCCAAGGGTGGTGGGGGTAAGCCCAAACAATTTGGTAAGAGTGGTGCCCGATGCTACATGTGTGATGCTTTGGATCATAAAGTGATTGCTTGTCCTCTTGCTAAATCATCTCTTGTCATGTCTAATAGAAGCAAGTTGATTGACAAAAATTACAAGCTTGTGAAATCTTATGGGAATAAAAACAGGTAGAATAACACAATACATGCAAAGTAACATATACATATGGGATGCTTCAATGCATAGTTCTCTTATTTTTGTAATATCAATACAGATCAACCGAGGTTTTAAAGATCTAGTGGGCTTAGATTCAAAAAGGTTGAACCGGGAGTTGGTTTGATACCTACCTTATTTGTATTATGATATTATCACAAATTGCAGCTAAGGCCTCAATGCATGATATGATGCCCTTTTTTCTGAGATTTTCTATCCCTGCCAAGAAGATATCCTGCAATAGTTAGCAGATCTTGACATAGACCACAAATGGAAATCTAAAACAAATGTTACATAAAAAAGTCCAGTCTGTAAATGACATTATATAGACATGCAGAGAGACTCACTATACCATACTGCCCTGGAATTCCCTCACGATCCTCCAATCTTAGAGAATGGAGACCTCCTAATCTCCATGCTTGATATCACGAGACTGTAGCTCGTGTGAGAATCCCAAGCAAAAAATAGTTTAGTTGTAAATTATGTTCCAAAAGTAGCTTAATGGGACCAGCACATGGATGGTTGTGGTTCAAGCACTTGAGCAATCTGATAACCATTGAACAAAGAGTATTAGCTAGCTACAAATCTTTAACATATCAAGCATATTGGAAGCAAGCATACTTTAGGTGATTCCGTCCCTCTTTCAACGATGGAGAACCACAAACCAAACAATGTCTATAACTTCATCTCACACATCTCTACTACTAATCAGCAAAACACAAATATATCGATTATTCAATAGAAAATGTATGTATCTTAAACCAAACAATATGCTTTTAACTTAAAATTCTCTTCTGTTCAAACATGCTGAACTAAGATCGAATAGAAACAGAGAGCAGGGGTGGCTGCATGGATATTGGGTGATGTTGCCTCTCTTTCTTCTCTCTTCTCTCTAACCCACACAACCTCAATCTCTCACAGGCTCTCTCACAACCTCAATCTTCTCTCCCTCAATCTCTCACAACATTAACCTGTAACTCAAAATCCATTATATATTAGGGGCCAAATGAACCATCATTGTAAGAGCATTTGAATTTTAGCCATAAAACACCTATTAAATTCATACACATGCAAAAAGAAAGAATAACCAAAAGTGTCATAAGGATAAAAATCTCCAAATAACCATTTTGTTTCAGATCCTTCGTCAAACCAAAAGCAGCTTATAATAAAGCAAGCACCGGAAAATTTTCAAAAAAATTGTTCTGCCGTGCCATAGAAGCTCACAACCAAACCTTTAGCCAAAATAACTGAAAGTATGGAAAAATATTAATTTTTTGTGGACAAGAAAAAGAATATAAATATCCACTTCTCATGATGGTTTAAAAATATTCATGTCAAGCACTCAATAACCCAAAAAAAAAAATTCAAACCTAAGAAAAACTTCTAAACAAAAAGTTGTTACATACTATGATGTGGTAGTACTTATTTAGATGAATCCTATTATTGCGATCAGGTAGTAATTATTTAAATGAATCCTATTATTGTCTGCTATGGTGAATGAACATTAGTTTTAGCAAAAGGAATCACATGTCCAAAAGTGCTATTTAGGTTTTTCTCATGTTTTTTGGATACTCCATTGCAACTTCAAGACCGTAAATTTGGTACCCGTTGCACGATGATGATTTTCCTATCATATGAGAAGTTGATACATTTTTCGAGAGCAAGCATCATCTTACTGACCCTACCTGGAGAATTTTGCATTACCATCGAGTATTTAGAGTATGTAACTATTGCGTTGGATGCCCGTGCGTTGCAACGGGAGAAAAAAAATCACAAGGGAGATAGATTATTATCACAGTATCATAGTTGCTACATCATATGTGATTCACTATTCTGCAACCCTCAATAATGGTGGTTCATAACCGTCACCGATGGGTTTCCAAACCATCATTCAGTTGATTGGGGATCATCAGTGGCAGTGGCCGTTTCTGAACCGTCACCGATGACCCCCACAGTTTGCGGCATATCTTATGGTGAACCATTGGGGATAGTTTCTTATATGTGGCTATTCATCCAGTGATATTTTTTCCAGAGAAAAATAAGAATTATTTTCTTTAATGTCCCCCCTCCCCCCAAACAACCGCGTAATGTTTTCGCATGCCATACAGATTCTCCATTGTAAATGATCATAACCTTAACAATGATGAATAGATCTTTTTAATACGTGGCACAACAAAATGTCTACGACCGTAACACAGATCACTGCTCTCATTTATTTTCCTGGTATTAGATAGAAGATATTGATCACCAGAGAATAATTATAGTCATGTTCAACAATTGATAACACAGAATATATCAAGTCCTACTATATCAAGATCAAATTAAATTGGCAGTGCAAGATAGAAATATCTAAGAGTGAGCAAGATGTTGCTGCTACTAAACTGAAGTCATGCGACATTACTGATCACTTTGATAAAAGGCAATGATCTATAAAGATAAAGGAAGCGTGATGCAGTTTATTATGGGATTTTAACCCCCACGCCACTCAATTCGCAAGCCTCGTCTCCTACGCCATTACTTTCGCGAGCCTGATTCACCACGCCACCGGGGTTGCGAATTTCTTACCTCAGTGCCATTAAGCTCATTTTTACTCATTTGAAATTCTTTTTCAGCATTATTACTCATTTTTACTCATCCCAATCCCGTTCCCCCGCCGTTCTCCGCCAGCCCGGGCTTCCGCACGACGCCGGGGGCTCTCCGGGGAGAATCTTCTCGACGCCCTCGACAGCTTGGAGTTGTCGATGGAGTTGTACGGCCGGAGGAGCCTATCGGCGTTGACCTCGCCGGGCTTGCTGTTCCCGGAGCACCGGTGCTGCTACGAGCTGTTCTCCTTCCCCGGCGTGTTCCTCCGCTTCGCCGCCGACTTCTTGGGCGACGGCAGGGCCATGGCGAGGACCCTGGCGGGCTACCACCGCCCCGGCTTGGACGGCTTCTTTGCCGGTGGCCCGGCCACGGCGCCGACGTCCTCCAGCCCGGCCTTGATCTCCCACGCGTTGATCACATAACAAAATAAATAAAAAGAATAGAAAAAGATTAATAATGCTGAAAAAGAGTTTCAAATGAGTAAAAATGAGCTTAATGGCACTGAGGTAAGAAATTCGCAACCCCGGTGGCGTAGGAGACGAGGCTTGCGAATTGAGTGGCGTGGGGGTTAAAATCCCGTTTATTATAGGAAGTAACATAACCATCAAGTTGTGCCATGGAGAAAAGCAAGTAAATAGAGAGTATGCACTGTATTTGATGAATGATACCGTGATATACAACTTCAGTGGCAAATTAAACCTTTCAGGTCACTTTTTATGTGTGCCAGCAAATAAATTATGTCGTGTAATTTGACTATGCACAAGGTTATGGCTTGCTCATGAATAAATAATATAAATTATATGATAATGTGGCTCAATTTCTAACATATCAACATTTCAGAGGAACTGAATGAAAATTGAGGGTGAAAATAAGGGAGTGGATAATAATTAGTTAAAACTTATAGCAAAGAGGAAGCCTAATAGGTCTGTGGACATGAAATAGAACAAAACCATATCTAATTTGGTACAATCTTGCATACCTTCTGCAAAGAAAGAGATGCATATTTAATTTGGTACAATCTTGCATACATTTTGCTGCTTGGTCTCGTCTGCAATTCACAATAAAAACAGAGATCCTACATAGCTACAAAAGGTAGACACCTGCAAATCAACGGCACATAAGCAGCAGATCAGTTTCGTCCAAACCAGTACACACAGGTTCTCGAACGTGGCCCTGAGCTGCGCTTAATCCTCGAGTTGAAATAGATGTCGTCGTGGTGCAGCAGCTGTTATTTTCCCACCACCACACCGTGCAGCTCGGTCACCAATCAAGCAAATGAGTAGGGTCATGGGAGGAGGAGGCGAGGAGTACTTGGCTGTGTGTGGGCATTGTTGATAATCTAGGCATCGTCTTCATGTACATAGCGCCGTTGTTTTAGCCTTTTTAGTTAGCTTGTTCGTCAGTTAGTTGCTGAGCCGTTGCAGCTCGTTGTAAACGGCACGTCGCGAGGAATAAGCGGCTCGAAGTGCGCTCGTTCGCATGGGAGCTGGTGCTGGTTGAACGCCTGAGTCGCGCGGCACGTCTGGAGGCTGGGGGATGGCGCAGCGCACGCAAGGACGTGGGGCGCGAAGCAGGCGAAGTGGAGTTCGTGTCCTTGTGCATGAACTTGTAGTTTTTTCTATTTAAGCAGAATAGAGTTAAGAAAGCGGTGGTTCTGACCGCACTAAAACCTATTGTGTTCGCGTGTGTTTGTTTGCGTTTCGTCTCCGGCGACGGGAACTCCGGCGAGTGCCGAAACATTTGGTATCAGAGCGAGGTTACGGTCTCCTCTGGGCGATGTCGCGGTCCAGCGAGGGCGTGGAGGAGCGCTCGCTGACGCCGCCGCGGGAGCGGCGCAGACGCTCCCGCACGCCAGCCACGCGACGCCGGCGTGATGACGGGCAGCTGGTGGTCCACCGCGTCGTCAAGGAGGGCGGCGGCGGAGGATCCTACCCGACGCTGACGAAGACGAACTACACTGACTGGGCGGCGCTCATGCGCGTCATGCTGCAGGCCAGAGGTCTGTGGACGGCGGCGGATACCGGCACCGACGACTATGTCGAGGACCGGATGGCCCTCGAGGCCATCGCCAAGGCAGTACCGGCGGAGATGATGGGCACAATCACGAGCAAAGCATCAGCTAAGCTTGCGTGGGTTGCCATCAAGACGTCGGCGTCGAGCGCGTCCGCAGGGTGAAGACGGCGACACTTCGGCGTGAGTTCGACTCCCTCAAGTTCCGCGAAGGTGAGTCTGTGGATGAATTCAACGGCCGCATCGCCGGGATCACGAGACAGCTTGCCGTTCTCGGTGATGTCTGTGACGAGGAAGAAGTTGTGCGCAAGTTCCTAGCGGCGGTGCCGGCGAAATTTTCCCAGATCACCATATCAATTGAGACGCTGATGGATCTAAGCGTGCTCTCCGTCGACGAGCTCGTTGGTCGTCTCAAGGCAGTGGAGGAACGGCAAGATCCCGGCGGACACGGCGGCGTAATCGCTCGCCTGAACCTTACGGAAGACGAGCTGCTTGCGCGTCTCACCACGCGCATGCAGCTCACCGGCGACGGCTCGACGGATGGATCGACCTCAGGGTTCAAGAAGGGGCGCGGAAGCGCCCGTGGCGGCGGCGGCAACCGCGGCAGCGGCTCCAAGCCATCGAAGGCCGGCGGCAATGGCCCAGGCAGCACGGTGGCACGCGACGAGTGCCGCTACTGTGGCAAGAAGGGCCACGGGGCCCGTGATTGCCGCAAGAAGAAGCGCGATGAACAGGCGCACATGGCGCATGCGGACGAGGCCGCGGAGTCCACGCTCCTGATGGCCGTGGCCGCGTCTGAAGCTCATGCCGCGCCTGCACCGTCTTCGCCGCCGTCGTCTTCCTCAGCACAGGCGGTGGTGGAGACTGTGGAGCTCAAAGAAGATCGTCTCTTCGTCCAGCTCGGAGACGGCGGCAACGGAGACACCACCAGGTGGATTCTTGACTCCGGCGCCACCAACCACATGACCAGCGTGCGCGAGGCTTTCTCTGAGCTCGACACCGGCATACGTGGCTCCGTCACGTTCGGCGACGGCAGCAAGGTTGGCATTGAGGGCCGCGGCACTGTGCTCTTTGCGTGCAAGAACGACGAGCGCCAGGCGCTCGACGGGGTGTACCATATACCCCTCCTCACCTCCAACATCATCAGCTTGGGCCAGCTGGACAAGGCTGGTTACGACGTTCACCTCGGCGGCGGGGCGTTGCGCATCCACGACGATCAACGCCGGCTGGTTGCCGTCATACCTCGCGCGGCGAATCGGCTATACATCCTCAAGGTCGAGATAGCTCGTCCTGTGTGTCTTGCGGCGCAGGGGAGGAGCGCGGCGTGGCGGTGGCACGCTCGCTATGGCCACCTTAACTTCCGCGGGCTGAGGGAGATGGCACAGAAGGAGATGGTGAGAGGGCTGCCGCGGATTGATCAAGTGGACCAAGTCTGTGACAGCTGCCTCGCTGGCAAGCAACGTCAAGCCAGCTTCCCGCGGGAGGCCAAGTTCAGGGCGACCGTGAAGCTGGAGCTGGTGCACGGCGACATTTGTGGGCCTATCTCGCCGGCGACACCGAGCGGGAATCGGTATTTCTTCCTCCTCGTCGACGATCTGAGCCGCTTCATGTAGCTCATGCTGCTGCGCACCAAGGATCAAGCGTCGACGGCGTTCATGCGGTTCCAGGCGGGAGCCGAGGCCAAGGCTGGAAGGAAGGTGGGCACGCTGCGTACCGATCACGGCGGCGAGTTCACGGCACATGACTTTCTCGACTACTGCTCCGAGCAGGGCATCACTAGGCACTTGACCGCTCCGTACTCGCCGCAACAAAACGGAGTTGTTGAGCGCCGCAACCAGACGATCATGGGCATGGCCAGGTGCATAATGAAGGCGATGGCATTGCCGGGCTGGTTTTGGGGGGAGGCAGTGAACACGGCGGTGTTCATCCTCAACCAAGCGCTGACGCAAAGCGTTGAGAGGAAAACCCCGCACGAGGTATGGCACGGCGAGCGCCCTTCAGTCCATTACTTCAGAACATTTGGCTGTGTGGCACACGTGAAGACAAAGGGGAAGCACCTTGCCAAGCTCGACGACAGGAGCACTCCCATGGTGTTTGTTGGATACGAGCCAGGGACGAAGGGGTACCGCTTCTACAATCCAGCAACAGATCGCGTTGTCATCTCTGATAGCGCGGTGTTTGAAGAATGGTGCAGCTGGGACTAGGGAGCTGACAAGGACGCCGGGCCAAATGACGACGACGAGCCATTCACCGTGGAGCAGATCACAATCGTGCCGGCGGTGAGCAGCGCGAGCGGAGCTGCAGGGGACAGGTCTTCGCCAGCAGCATCTGGGGGCGCGGCGATGCCCACGTGCGGGTCTGAGCCACGCACGAGCACCGCACCGTCTTCCCCAAGCATCAAGTTCGTGTCTCCACCACCAGGTGACCATGATCTGGACGCGGATCATGATGAGGAAGTGCCACTTTGTTTCCGTACCCTGGAGAACATCATTGGTGATGCACCGGTGCCAGGAAATGCAGACCGTGAGCTAGCTAAAGAGCTCATGGTTGCAATTGAAGAAGAACCAGCAACGGTGGAAGAGGCCAAGCAAGACGCAAATTGGCGCAATGCATTGCTTGAGGAGATGACTTCCATTGAAGAGAACAAGACCTGGACACTGGTGAACCTGCCACAAGGTCAGCGTCCCATAGGACTGAAGTGGGTGTTCAAGCTTAAGCGCAATGAACACGGCGAGGTGGTGAAGCACAAAGCCCGTCTTGTTGCTAAGGGCTACGTGCAGCGCCATGGAATTGACTACGAAGAGGTTTTTGCGCCGGTGGCAAGGATGGAGACAGTGCGTGTGATGCTGGCCGTAGCTGCTCACCGCGGTTGGACGGTGCATCATATGGACGTCAAGTCCGCGTTTCTCAATGGGGAGCTCACCGAAGAAGTCTATGTCACTCAACCACCGGGCTTTGTTGCTGCTGGTCACGAAAACAAAGTACTCAAGCTGCGCAAATCTCTGTATGGACTTCGTCAAGCTCCGCGAGCATGGAATTCCAAACTAGATGCTAGTCTGCACAAGCTTGGTTTCATCAAATGCAGGCGTGAGCACGGCCTGTACACACGCAGGTCCAGCGAGGGCGTGGAGGAGCGCTCGCTGACGCCGCCGCGGGAGCGGCGCAGACGCTCCCGCACGCCAGCCACGCGACGCCGGCGTGACGACGGGCAGCTGGTGGTCCACCGCGTCGTCAAGGAGGGCGGCGGCGGAGGATCCTACCCGATGCTGACGAAGACGAACTACACCGATTGGGCGGCGCTCATGCGCGTCATGCTGCAGGCCAGAGGTCTGTGGACGGCGGCGGATACCGGCACCGACGACTATGTCGAGGACCGGATGGCCCTCGAGGCCATCGCCAAGGCAGTACCGGCGGAGATGATGGGCACAATCACGAGCAAAGCATCAGCTAAGCTTGCGTGGGTTGCCATCAAGACGTCGGCGTCGAGCGCGTCCGCAGGGTGAAGACGGCGACACTTCGGCGTGAGTTCGACTCCCTCAAGTTCCGCGAAGGTGAGTCTGTGGATGAATTCAACGGCCGCATCGCCGGGATCACGAGACAGCTTGCTGTCCTCGGTGATGTCTGTGACGAGCAAGAAGTCGTGCGCAAGTTCCTGGCGGCGGTGCCGGCGAAATTTGCCCAGATCGCCATGTCAATTGAGACGCTGATGGATCTAAGCGTGCTCTCCGTCGACGAGCTCGTTGGACGTCTCAAGGCCGTAGAGGAACGGTAGAACCCGGCGGGCACGGTGGCGCAATCGCTCGCCTGAACCTTACGGAAGACGAGCTACTTGCGTGTCTCACCACGCGCTTGCAGCTCACCGGCGACGGCTCGACGAATGGATCGACCTCAGGCTTCAAGAAGGGGCGGGGACGCGCCAGTGGCGGCGGCGGCAACCGCGGCGGCGACTCCAAGCCGTCGAAGGCCGGCAGTAATGGCGCGGGCGGCACAGTGGCACGCGACGAGTGCAGCTACTGTGGCAAGAAGGGCCACTAGGCCCGCGATTGCCGCAAGAAGAAGCGCGACGAACAGGCGCACGCGGCGCCTGTGGACGAGGCCGTGGAGTCCACGCTCCTGATGGCCGTGGCCGCGTTTGAAGCTCATGCCGCGCCTGCACCGTCTTCGCCGCCGTCGTCTTCCTCAGCACAGGCGGTGGTGGAGACTGTGGAGCTCAAAGAAGATCGTCTCTTCGTCCAGCTCGGAGACGGCGGCAACGGAGACACCACCAGGTGGATTCTTGACTCCGGCGCCACCAACCACATGACCAGCGTGCGCGAGGTTTTCTCTGAGCTCGACACCGGCGTACGCGGCTCCGTCATGTTCAGCGACGAAAGCAAGGTTGGCATTGAGGGGCGCGGCACCGTGCTCTTCGCGTGCAAGAACGGCGAGCACCAGGCGCTCGACGGGGTGTATCACATACCCCTCCTCATAGCCAACATCATCAGCTTGGGCCAGCTGGACCAGGCCGGGTACGACGTTCGCCTCGGCGGCGGGGCGTTGCGCATCCACGACGATCAACGCCGGCTGGTTGCCGTCATACCTCGCGCGGCGAATCGGCTATACATCCTCAAGGTCGAGATAGCTCGTCCTGTGTGTCTTGCGGCGCAAGGGACGAGCACGGCGTGGCGGTGGCACGCTCGCTATGGCCACCTGAACTTCCGCGGGCTGAGGGAGATGGCGCAAAAGGAAATGGTGAGAGGGCTGCCGCGGATTGATCATGTGGATCAGGTCTGTGACAGCTGCCTCACTGGCAAGCAACGTCAAGCCAGCTTCCCACGGGAAGCCAAGTTCAGGGCGACCGAGAAGCTGGAGCTGGTGCACGGCGACATTTGCGGGCCGATCTCGCCGGCGACACCGAGCGGGAATCGGTACTTCTTCCTCCTCGTCGACGACCTGAGCCGCTTCATGTGGCTCATGCTGCTGCGCACCAAGGATCAAGCGTCGACGGCGTTCATGCGGTTCCAGGCGGGAGCTGAGGCCAAGGCCGGACGGAAGGTGGGCATGCTGCATACCGATTGCGGCGGTGAGTTCACGACACATGACTTCCTCGACTACTGCTCCGAGCAGGGCATCACCAAGCACTTGACCGCTCCGTACTCGCCGCAACAAAACGGAGTTGTTGAGCGCCGCAACCAGACGATCATGGGCATGGCCAGGTGCATAATGAAGGCGATGGCATTGCCGGGCTGGTTTTGGGGGGAGGCAGCGAACACAGCGGTGTTCATCCTTAACCAAGCGCCGACGCAAAGCGTTGAGAGGAAGACCCCGCATGAGGTATGGCACGGCGAGCGCCCTTCAGTTCATTACTTCAGGACTTTTGGCTGTGTGGCACACGTGAAGACAAAGGGGAAGCATCTCGCCAAGCTCGACGACAGGAGCACTCCCATGGTGTTTGTTGGATACGAGCCAGGGACGAAGGGCTACCGCTTCTACAATCCAGCAACAGATCGCATTGTCATCTCTGATAGCGCGGTGTTTGAAAAATGGCGCAGCTGGGACTGGGGAGCTGGCAAGGGCGCCGGGCCAAACGACGATCACGAGCCTTTCATCGTCGAGCAGATCACAATCGTGCCAATGGCGGGCACCCCAGGCGGTGCTGCACCGGCCAATTCACCGCCGGCAACGCCGACGAGCGCGGAGACACCCACGTGCAGGTTTGAGCCTCGCACTGCGGCGCCTTCCCCAAGTATTGCGGCAGCTTCTCCAAGCTCCGCCCCAGGCACCTCTCTGGGCGTTGAGCTCGTCTCTCCACCAGATGGAGGCTACGATCTGGATGCTGATCGCGACGACGACACGCCCCTCCGCTTCCGCACGGTGGACAACATCCTTGGAGATGTGTCGCCACCGGAGCTGGCGGACCGCGAGCTAGCTGAGGAGCTCATGCTTGCGGTTGGGGATGAACCAGCAACAGCGGAGGAAGCCAAGTAGGATGCGGATTGGCGCAGGGCGATGTTGGAGGTGATGGCTTCGATCGAGGAGAACAGGACGTGGTCGCTAGTGTCCTTGCCACCCGGGCATCACGCGATCGGTCTCAAGTGTGTCTACAAGGTGAAGCACAATGAGCACGGCGAGATTGTGAAGTACAAGGCGCGGCTCGTCGCAAAGAGGTACTTCCAGCGCCAAGGCATCGAGTATGAGGAGGTGTACGCGCCAGTGGCCAGGATGGAGACGGTGCACGTGGTGCTAGCTGTGGCCGCGCTCCGCGGCTGGCTGGTGCACCACATGGACGTCAAATCGGCGTTCCTCAACGGCCAGCTCGCGGAGGAGGTCTACGTCATGCAGCCCCCCGGTTTCACTGCTGCAGGGCACGAGAAGAAGGTCTTGAAGCTTCACAAGGCGATGTACGGCCTGCGTCAAGCGCCGCGGGCCTGGAACGCAAAGCTGGACGAGAGCCTACACGCGCTTGGGTTCACGAAGTGCAAGAGCGAGTACGGGCTGTACACACGCGGTGTCGCGCGAGCTCGGCTGGTGGTGGGGATCTACGTCGACGATCTCATCATTGCGGGGGAGCACACCAGCGAGATCAACACCATCAAGGCGGAGATGAGGAAGCTCTTCAAAATGAGTGACTTGGGCACTCTCTCCTACTACCCCGGCATCGAGGTGAAGCATGGGAGGCACGGCGTGGAGCTCCGGCAGACTGCGTATGCCAAGAAGCTGCTCGAGCGCGGTGGCATGAGCAGTTGCAATCCGTGTGCCACACCAATGGAGACGAGGCTCAAGCTATCCAAGAACTCCACCTCGCCAACGGTGGATGTGACGGAGTACCGCAGTTTGATCGGGAGCCTCAGGTATCTCTTGCACACGCGACCGGATTTGTCGTTCGCCGTGGGGTACTTGAGCCGCTTCATGGAGGATCCAAGGCTGGAGCACATGGCAGCCATGAAGCATTTGATGTGCTATGTGGCCGGGACGGTTGATCATGGGCTGGTGTATGCGCGAGGAGACACCGAGCTCAACCTTGTTGGCTATAGCGACAGCGACATGGCGGGGGACATCGACGACCGGAAGAGTACCTCTGGTGTGATCTTCTTCCTCACCGGCAACCCAGTAGCATGGCAATCCCAGAAGCAACGCATGGTGGCGTTGTCATCATGCGAGGCGGAGTACATCGCCGGAGCAACCGCGGCGTGCCAAGGCGTATGGCTCAGGAGGTTGCTCATCGAGGTAATCGGCGTCGAGTCGCCGGTGCCACAATTGAAGATGGATAACATGTCAGCGATTGCCCTTTGCAAGAATCCGGTGCTTCACGACAGAAGTAAGCATATCGATACAAAATTTCATTACATTCGTGAGTGCGTCGACAAAGGAGCAATCGAGCTGGAGTTTGCGGGCACACAGGAGCAGCTCGCGGATGTCTTGACGAAGCCGCTGGGGAAGGCCAAGTTCATTGAGCTTCGCGAGCGGATTGGAGTCACGAAGCTCCACTGAAGACGACGCCAGCTTTAGGGGGGATTGTTGATAATCTAGGCATCGTCTTCATGTACATAGCGCCGTTGTTTTAGCCTTTTTAGTTAGCTTGTTCGTCAGTTAGTTGCTGAGCCATTGCAGCTTGTTGTAAACGGCGCGTCGCGAGGAATAAGCGGCTCGATGTGCACTCGTTCGCATGGGAGCTGGTGCTGGTTGAACGCCCGAGTCGCGCGGCACGTCTGGAGGCTGGGGGATGGCGCAGCGCACGCAAGGACGTGGGGCGCGAAGCAGGCGAAGTGGAGTTCGTGTCCTTGTGCATGAACTTGTAGTTTTTTCTATTTAAGCAGAATAGAGTCAAGAAAAGCGGTGGTTCTGACCGCACCAAAACCTATTGTGTTCGCATGTGTTTGTTTGCGTTTCGTCTCCGGCGATGGGAACTCCGGCGAGTGCCGGAACAGGCATCGTCTAGGGTGTGGGCGCTAGCTGGGTACACTGGAGGTGGCGGCGAGCAAATGATTTGGGTTCAGCGGCCGTGAGGTTCGGCGTTGGGGGCGGAAGGGCGGCGAGGAGGCCAAGATGCGATCTACAGGCAGCGCGACGGGGGGAGCAGCGCCTCCACTGGCAGTGGTGGCTGGAGAACGTCACCACGGCCGCAAGGTATCGCTCGACAGAGTGGACCATATGCTCCCCCGCAGGCGGCGGCGGGAGCATGGCGCCGCCTTCTCCGTCTATCTTCCGTGTGCTCCCCCGCAGGCGGCGGCTAGAGCACGGCACCGCCTTCTCCATCCGTCTTCGGCATCTACCCGATGGGTGTTGGGAGCCACCCCTCCTTACCTGCTTGGGCGACGGTGGCCCCGAGGAGCCCAAGATCCACGAGTGGCGGCGGCTGAAGCATAACGCCGTGGCTGCAGCTCGCGCGCGACGCTGTGGTTGAATGTTCCCCGCCGACGGCGTTTTGGGGAGGAGGCGGTTGGGAGGAGACGGCGTGGGCGTGGTTCGGGGAGGGCGCAGGAGAGCCACCCTCGTTGCCGGCGGAACGCGGATCCTTGAGGTTGTGGAGGTGAGGAGGAGGGGGAGTGAGGCAGCAGCGATGCGAGGAGGGGAGGAGGTAGGGGGTCAGGTGACGCTGTGGGGGAGGAAGTGGTGGCGTACCTTGAGGGCCGCCGTGCTCCGTGGGGGCGCTGGGGTAGGAGGCGGCGGCTGCGGACGGCGATGACGATGGGGCGCGAGACGTACGGTCGCTACAGACGATAGCGGTGGTGGAACGACCACTGCAGATGATGTACACTGGCGTGGGAGACGGCGACGGTGGAGTGGCAGGGGAAGATAGGATGCGGGAGAGGGAGATGCGACGAGACGGACGGCTGGGGAAAAGAGGAGGGCGATGGTGACGCGCTATCACGGACGCGGAAGGATGGAGGGGCATCTGGAGGGCTCACGGATGAATGTGAACCGTTAAGATTGAGGGCCTGTTTGGTTGCCGCCGCACCACGCCACGCCGCAGCTGTGGCGGCACCGAAGGTGCGGCGGCTGAATCTAGCGCCACAACTGCGGCGTAAAAATCTACTGCGCGACGCGCTGCGAGCTGAGGAGGCGCCGAAGGTGCGGCGGCCAACCAAACGCGCGCCAAGCAAGCGTGGCGCGCCGCAGCTGCGGCGTGGCGGGATGCGGTCGGGAATCAAACAGGCCCTGAGATAGAGGCCGATGTTGCCATACTCATACTCATGGAGATGTGGTAATCACCACCAACTCCCTTTTAATAGTAGTAGAGATTGTTTATCCTTTATGCACTATCTTTCATGTCATATCGTTTTAGCATTGTTTTAGAAGTTATAAGTTACCTTATTTTCAATTGTGGCATACCATGCATTGCTCTTTCCATATTTTCATATCATATCTATTGGGACATTGCAATTGCATGTCCACACACTAACCCATTTTTCAGCTCATATAAATTGTGTTGTCATCAAGTACCAAAAAGGGGAAGATTGTGAGCATCATGGACACCTAATTTTATTGGGTGGTTTTGGTATCGGTGACAACCCCAATTATTCTCCTAATATTCGCGTCAAGACTCCGTAGGGTGTTCTCGGTGTTCTTGGAACCCTAGCGGACGGACATCATCAAGTACGACAAGGTTGCGGAGACGAAGAGGCGGTCGGTCGCGACGGCGAGACCACTTGTACCAGTAGTCGTAGGGATGAGAGAAGGCTATATCATCAATGGCTACACATACACCTGAGCGATTTGATGGCATCATTTGAGGAAACTTTAAATTTATTTGCAAAATATTCAAACACTCCGAGGACTAACCTAAACAGGTGATGAGTTAGACGACACTTTTCTTTTTTGAGTATATATTTTGTTAAATTTGAATTGAAAAATACAAAATAAAAAAAGTCGTATTAAACCCGAGTTGGAATCCGGCATCGAAGGGCAAAGTAAACACTATTTCCCGTTGTTTTCTCCTCCTCCCCGATCCCCGATCCCCTCTCCAATTCTTGTCTTGCCCTAAACCCTACCCGTGGCGATCCTGATCCGTTCAAGATCGTCACACGCCGTCCCGCACGCTGCCCCTCATCTGCCGGCGCCGCCGCTCTCATCTGCCGTCGACTCCTCCGTCCAGTCACGGTCGCCCTCTGCCCACCACGCCGGGACGCCGCCCATCCGTCGTCGTTCGTAGCATGGGGAAATCGTCGCGCCGGATCGAGTCCTACACGATCCACGACGTAGTCATCAGAGGTGAGGCCCCTCGCTCCCTCATCCTCCTCATCCTACTCTGTCCGTAATCTAGGGTTTTCGGGGTTTCGCGTGTTCGGTGGAATTGGCGGTTCTCGTTTCCCGTGCCATAGGATTCGGGCGTTTTTCTACTTCGGGCATATCTCGGGCGGCAGTAGGTGGTGGGGATAATGCCTTTGGCGAGAGTTTGGCATTTGTTGATCCTCCTGTTTGTTCTTCCAGCGGGGGACTGCGTTCTGATGAGGCCTCCGGATGATTCAACATCTCCCTACGTAGCCAAAGTCGAGGCTATTGAATATACTGGGTCACGGAAGTCACCGAACATTCAAATCCTCTGGTATTACAGACCGGAGGAATGTGTAGGCGGAAGGCAGCCCTTTCATGCATCCAAAGAATTGTTTCTGTCTGACCATTCTGACCTCCAGAACGTTGATTCCATTGAAGGGAAGTGCCAAGTTCATTCGATGGACAATTACAGGTTGCTTGATCCTGTTCTGGAAACTGATTTCTTCTGTAGATTTGAATATATATCAGCAACCGGAAGATTTACTCCTGAAGATACAGAGAGGTGAGCATAAAACCTCAGCAATTTGATAATTTTTATAGTGACAATTTCTTTTGTCATACTTTTAATAATCACTTGTTTAATACTATGTTATTTGTTCAGATTCTGTAAATGTAATGAGCCCTATAACCCAGATCGTTTTATGATCCAATGTGAGGAATGCAGGAATTGGTAAGCTAGCTAACTTTCCAAAGTTATCAAGGGGTTGTGTGCATGTGCGCAGTCATAATGAACTAGCAATTATAGGCAGTATATGATTACAAGTTCTACCTCTGTTTTTCAGGTTTCACCCATGTTGCATTGGATTAATTATTGATGAAGAGGAAAACAAACTTGATCAGTTTCTATGCCCTAGCTGTCTTGATAAGGGAAGTTTGTCACTAAAACACAAGGTTGTTGCAAAGGCAAAGATGACTGAAGGCAAGGAACAAAAGGTTGCTACTGATGAAAAGACACAAAACAAGGTAAACTAACTTGGGTTGAAAATGACCATGATTTGAAGATGAGTTGCCAAAGTTTCGTTGTATTGAGTGAATTTTACATAAGTTTCATTTCTGAAACAACAATGTTTGTTTAGGTAACAATGTTTGTTTACTTACAGCAAGTTTTGGAAGTTGGTCAATGTAAAAGATGATTTAAGTGTTATACATGTTTGGCAAGTAACCAACATGTAGTTTTATTTTTTCCTCAGCTTGCAAGAGAGGTCCAGGAAATTGTTTCAAATCATGAAAGGATATGGTGTGAGGGAGTTGAGAATGCAACGGAAGATTTTATTAGAAGTGTAAAAAAGCTTGCACCTTCAGTATTTAAGAAAGTTGAGAAAGATGCACTTAGTTTAGCTAGAACAATGAGATCTCTTCATCAGAAGCATGCATCAAGTTTTATTTGTGATCTCACTACGCTGCTGCCAGATTTACCTGTAAGCAATGTTGCCTTGGTATTCCACGAAGATATGGTTCTTCATGAACCACCAAAGAATGAAGATCATAATGAGGTACCTGAGCGCCTAACAAGAATCATTGACAAGCTAAAGAAGGAAAAGATTTGTGAAAGGTAATTTTTGTCACTGTTGCATTTCACTAGATTCAGTTGTTAGTTTGTGCGTGTATATGCCTTTCGTTTTTTTCCCTCCAGTATTTTCGTTTGTATGCAGTTTGTTCAGAGTGCACTTCGTGCACCACCAGTTGGTAGTCAAGCCCATGATCAGCAACTGGCTAGATCATGGGCGATGGTGTCAGTTTGAGTCTGTAATTTACTCTTCTATGTATTGCTGAATAGAACCTCTTCTATATATTGCTGAATAGAACCAACAGAAAGAAAAGAGTGTGAGTTTCATCATTTTTTTATTAACTTGTATCAGTCTCTCTTTTTAGCTTGTGGTTTAAATAACTATGTCTATTTCTCACTTTGTCTTGTATTGTTTTATTCAGATGCGTCACTTACCAAGCTGAGGAAGCTGATATTCCAAGTTTGCTTGCCGTGCACAGTCGTGCACACGTTAAAGAGATCCAAACAATTTCAACAAAAACAGAGAGAGAGAGAGACATTAAGGCCAGAAAGCATCAGGATATTTATTACAGCGAGGGTTCAAGCAAAGCCGCCTTACTAGCGGCGGGAGGGGCGATTAAGGTACGTTTTTCTTGTGCCGCATTCCCTACATTCATAAATTAAGCGCATCATAGTGCTGATAATGGTTACAATTGATAATGGTGATGGCTATAATTTAGGCTTGCAAGTTAGTTGCGGAGGGAAGATACAAGTATTCTTTTGCTATCGTTAGACCTCCAGGACACCATGCTGGCAATAATGGCCCAAGTGGATTCTGCCTTCTGAACAATGTTGCAATTGGAGCAACACATCTGCTAAATAAATATGTATGTATGTTAATATAGTATATTCAGCACATTTGCTCAATAAATATATGTATTAATGTTGCAATTGGAGCAGCACATTTGCTAAATAAATATGTATGGATGTTAATATAGTATATTCAGCACATTTACTCAATAAATATATGTATGCTAATATAGTGTATTTTTTTCTTAAATGTCGCATGTTGAAAGATTTATTATTTTTTAGCATTCAATCTCATTGCTAAACAAGCTTTAACTAGGAAATAAGGGGACTCCAGAGGTGGGAGTGTGTGTTTAAACTAGATGGGCTGCGACCCAAGTTGGCCCATGAGGCATGTACTTGCCAGTAGGGCATGGTGCCTGGAACTACTTAAACCCTTTTCTCACTGCAATTCCAAGTACCGGGTTGGGCATCGTGTCGAAATTGAGGAATGAAGTAACTCTGACTACCCGAATGGCGACGGCGGGGAGTAACATCAAGGCGCTTCAGACCAGTATGGAGGCGATACTTGAAGCGATGGTGGTGCTGGAAGAGAAGGCAAAGGCCATAGTCATGGCAAGCCTCAGTAGATTCAGCAATGGCCAATTTTGTATGGCATTGACAGATTTGGGCAAACAGGTGTCCTCATGGAGGAGCCAGTTTCACCCAAGCCAAGTGCTCACAAAATGCTCATATGGAGGGAGTATAGAGATGGCCATCAGCACGGTAGAACACCACTAGAACACCACAGTATAGAGATGGCCATCAGCCCAAATTCATCTCGTGCTTTCTACCCCTAATTCCATTGGAACACCACAGGAAAATTACAAGGGATAAGATACCAAACTAGGAGTTAGAGAACAAACTAATATCATATGAAAACACCTAAAGTGAAATTAAATATGCCAAATTACTAAAGAACTAAATTTTCTTATGCTGTGCAGAAAGGGAAAAAAGTGATGATTATTGATTGGGATATCCACCATGGGGATGGCACACAAGACATATTCTACCAAGATGATCGCTTGCTTTTTTTATCTGTCCATAGGTATGGATATTTCCAACCATGAATATTAATATATAACGGTACTTTTACATCCTTTTGTTTTTTTACAAGTTCTTTATTTTTTCAGGAAAGAAGGTGATTTCTTTCCGGGCTCTGGGGATGTTGCTGAAATTGGATGTGGCAGGGCTCAAGGCTACAACATTAATGTATGTTGGGGGCATGAAAAAATGAGAGACATCGATTATATTGTTGTTTGGGACTATGTTGTCATCCCTGTTATCAAAGAGTTTGTGCCTGATATTATCCTCATCTCAGCGGGCTTTGATGCAGGTATGTATTGCATTTTTTTGTTTAATCAGTGTATTATTGGGTAAGAACCCGTGCTGGGTCACTTGGTCATTGGTATTCTATTAAATTTTAGTTGTATAGTGGTAAAAGGTGCAAAGACAGGCCATAGAAGTATACTACTTTGCAAACAAACACAACAGCCCGAGCAAGCATACATCCGAGCAGGAGGTTGGAGGTTCCAAGCCACCATTATTTCGATTTGTGCACTGTGTCCAATTATCGGTCAATGTCTCTCGTTCAAGGAAAAACTGTCAGGTCCACGTTTAAACTGGTTGAAAGCGATCTTGCAATCCAATTAACAATGCTAGGGACAATTGGCTCTGTAGGAAGACACTGTTAAAATATCACTGAAGTGTCTTGGTTCACATTAGTACCACCATATGGTCTGGTTTCCTTTGTGTTTTCGGCTTCCTGTCTAGCCCTATCAAACGGTTTTGTATATTTGGAGATAAAGATGAGGGTAGTATCACAGTTACCCTTGTTTCCATTGCTGGTGCCACCTAACTTGGTTGAGCCTCGCTGTCAGACTATATCACCTCTCCTAACCTGTCTTCCTCTTCAATATCCTTGTCAAAAGCATCTCTGGCAAGCTTGAGCAGGATCCACATGCACTCTGTTAAGGCACTGTATCCTATCCTTTCCCTCTTTCGCCAATGCTGCAGAATGTCCTTATCTAGGATTGAGCACGGAATTCCTAATTCTAGGGCTGGATGTGCTCCTTTCTAGGTGATCAAGCTCTTAATTCCTACCTTCACTTCTTGGGTTTGTGCGCTGTGCAGCAAGGATGGTAATGGAGGGTGGTGGTTTATCGCGATCCAAATAGGAAGCAGGTTGCGCAAAATGAAAGATTTGAGATGTGAAGTATCCAATTCTGACTAGCTTATTCTCACTGGATTTGTCCAATGAATTTCTGTTATTCTATTATTATGCTACTTAGGATGGAAAAATATGGTTGTCTCGAGAGGAGGGAGGTTTTGCATAGAAGTAGAGGATGTAGGAACTATTGTGATAGCAGGGAGAAAGAGCCAACTAGAAGAGGGATGCTGTCATAGCAGAGGGGCACAAGGATCAAACTTAACAGCACAAACCCTACAAAATGAGGAGATGCAAATGCTAAGACGTAGAAAAACTTTAGTTGTATTTTGGTACTTCACTAAACTCGGGATCTTACTGTGCCAGTTATTTTTATTATCTACTACCATACATTATATGGTCTGGTGGGTGTTGTACTGTTGTTTAACTTTTAAAGTACAGCTATGTCCAGATAATCCGCTTGGTTGGAAAATAAAATAGTTAGAAATGCATATGAAAGAAATATTTTCTTTGTAACTCACTAGAACGAGAATGGTTTTGATTCCTTTTTGGCAGTACAAGGAGACCTATTAGGCAGATGTTTAGTGACCCCTGCTGGTTTCGCTTGCTTACTGAAGAAGGTTAGCCTTTACAGTTTATTGTTGTTATTTTTTAATCTTTTTTTCTTACTATTGTTTTTTTTATTTTTCTGTAATCAGTTGACTCCTTTTGCTCGAATCGCAATGGTTCTGGAAGGTGGATATGATCTTGTTGAATTACCCAATTGTGTTGAACTGTGTGTGAGAGTTCTGTTAGGGGAGGAAATCGATCTCTCTAATCATGAAGAAACTTTGCCTTATGATACCACCTGGGAGTCAATTTTAAAGGTAACTTTTACACTCCTTGTAATTACATTCTAGTTTTATTACTCACAAATACAATATTTTGTAGACACGTAAAATGTTGAGAACTTATTGGAAGGTATTTAATGAAGACATTTCCATGGATATTTCTTCGAGAAGCATCCCCTACAGGTAACTTTATTTTCATCCTATAATTTGCTTTGGTCCTGTTTTCCTGAATTGTTGTTCTTGCCCTCAAAGTCATCCTTTCTTATTACTGTTTTAAAAATCGGCGCCTAGGCCCGCCTAGGCCGCCTAGACCCGCCTAGGGCCGCCTGGGCGGGCTAGGCGCTAGGCGCCAGGCAGCCGCCCGCCTAGCGCCTGGCGCCTTTTAAAACACTGCTTATTTGCCGCAGTCCTGAATTTCTTGCCGTTAAAGTCGTCCTTCTGTATTTATGTGTTTCTGCTGGGTTTCAGGAGAAACTATCTGTGACGAACGGTTGTGCTTGATGATTGGTGCAAACATGAGAAGTTTGTTACCATGTAGATGTATAACACCAAACCTTTCCTATTAATTTTCATTTTTCTAATCCTATGTACTTGATCAAGATGTTGATCAAGGTGTGCTTCAAATCTTGATTCAGCACGCCCACAATGTTAATAAAATGGCTAACTCGGTAATGGTAATGTACAATAGAAGTAAAGGTCCTTAGCTGGTCTATGCGAATGAAATGTCTTTGGATACAGAAGACTGATCCTGACCGACCTTGGTGTTCTTTTGGCACTATCTGTGCCAAGTAATGCAATAGCTCTTTTCTCCATCTTGGTCATGACTGAGGTCGGTAATGGAAGAAACACTAAATTTTGGACAGACAGGTGGTTGCTGGGTCATCTCTGCGGAACTTAGTGCCACATACTTTTGCTTTGCTTTCTAAACGCATCTCTAAGAAAAGAACTGTCAGGGAAGCCTTGCCTGACAACAATTGGGTCAAGGATATTAGAGGGTCTGTTTCTCTTCAGGTCTTGGTAGAGTTCTTTCAGATTTTAGAACTCCTAACCGAGAGCTGCATAATGATGCGGAGGATACGCACTTTGGGACTGCTACTGCATCCGGCATCTTCTCATCTAGATTGGCTTATAAGGCTTTCTTTGAGGGCAGCACCAAGTTTGAACCTTGGCAACGGTTATGGAAGTCATGGGCTCCTCCAAGCGTTAAATATTTCACTTGGTTGGCTTGCCACAACCGTTGTTGGATGGCTGATCGTCTGGCACGACGTAATCTGCCTCATCCCACAAAATGCCCATTCTGCGATCAGATGGATGAAACAATCACACATTTGTTGGTTGACTGCATTTTCTCTAAGCAAGTTTGGATGCAGGTCCTACAATTGGTTGGCCTAGTGCAGTCTATGCCGGTGAGCCAAAATCATCTTTCTTTCCAAACTTGGTGGTTTGAGGCTTCTCTTTTGGTTGGCTCAAGACAAAGGAAATGATTCCATTCCTTGGTCATGTTGGTGGCTTGGTTCATTTGGAAGCATCGTAACGATTGTGTCTTCGAGGGAAGAAGCCCTAGTGTTTCGCTTTTGGTTCAGGGCATTACGGATGAATCTGTCCTTTGGCGCTCAGCAGGTGCTAAGGAGTTGGATTCCCTCTGGTCTTGAGCAGCATTCTCTCTGGCCTTGTTTTCCCTGGCGCGTTCTTAGCTTGCTTCTCTTTCTTGTGGGGTTTGTTTGCGTCTTTGTGTGTGTGTGTGCAGCCTTCAGGGGCTTGTTTTGTATTCGTTCTTTCCTTTTTAATATAATGATGGGCAGCTCTCCTGCCGGTTCTCCTGCCGGTTCAAGAAAAAAAAAATATAAGTAAAGGAACCACTTAATACCTCAACATCTTGTCTGCAGTCCCTATCGATTGATGGTAGTTGGTTGGTCATTTTGATGTCAATAAGTTGGTGCTTTGGATTAAAAAATGTCCTGAACGCTGCTTGAATGAAAATTAGTTTATAAGGAACTATTAATTTATTACAAGTATGCACCTTTATGGTTTCATATATATGTCTAATAAGATTTCATATGTCTGAGTGCAGTAAAGAGGAGGGAGTTGATTGAGGCAGGGGAGTGCTAGCCAGTGGTGAAGAAGGAAAAGCGGGAGAAGCTAACAAATGATCAAGCTAATTTGAGAAGAAAAAAATAAAACAGTTGCATTTTATGTTATTTTTGTGGTCTGTAATAAGTAGGCTGCTTATGCTTCAGCTTAAAATAGCACCCTCGTAAGCTAGAGACATATTTCCTGGATGTTTTTGTTCTGGATTGTACTAATTAACGACTCTAATTCTATTTCTCTGGAAATGGGATTAGGACAAGGTCCCTTAAGCCAAAAAATTCATCTTGGTCTGATGTATAGAATTGATGTGTCATCACATCTGTTATCCGTTCTGTAATTTTCATATTTGTCAGAGGTTGGATACGCATTGCTAATTCACATTTTTGTGGCTGTTCTCATTTTCATTGGGGGCCTGGATGTATACAACCTACATAAACAGTCGATATTAATACAACTGGTAAAGAGTTACGAAATTGTTTGTATGACTATACATACCTTCCCTTGGCCCTGACCATACTTATTGTCAAACTTAATGCGCAAAATGACAGCTTCTTTACCCCAAAATGACGGCTGAGGATATTTCCGCCCAGTATAGTTGATCTGGCAGTCTTCACCTTGCTCTTCATGCACGTAGCAAAATTTTTTTTTTACAAAACAAATAACAGTCTCTTGGTTAGATTATGCCAAAACAATGGATATTATTAGTTAACGTTGTAAAATTTAAAATAAATAACACTCTCATAGTTGGATTATGCCAACACAATGGATATTGTTGATTAAAATTGTAAAATTTACCTGTTGCAAATGTAAGTTGTCCTATAAATTTGTCTTTTCTCTTGGTAACTCTTTGGGCTAGCTTATGTTGTCCAGTGTTAAGCTTGCCCAATTGATTTTTTTTATAGAGTAAAATACACCGGCGGTCCCTAAACTTCGATTCTTATCTAGGTCCCCATACTACTAAATTGCAGTTTTGGGTCCTTGATCTATTTAAGTGATCCCGTCCCGGTCTAAAGTAGCCATGCAACAGTCCTAGAGCCGCCGTGACACTGACGTGGCCATCCATGTCATGTGAATTAATTAAAATATATATATATAATATGAAAAATCATGAAATATCATAAAAGATCCAAAGAAATCATAGAAATCAAGAAAAATTCAAAAAACTGAAAATAGTTGACGAAAATGCAATAAAAATAAAAAATTCATTAAAAAATCATAAAAATATGAAAAAAAATCATACATATAATATAATACTTAGAAAGTAATTTAAATTTCGAAAAAATAAAAAATAAAAATCATAAAATTGTAATCGAAAATTAGTTTAAGAACCGCCAATGTGATATATCTTGGAGTACAAGCCAGAGATGTAACCTATTAGGACTTTGGTAGTGCAACCAACTTATCTGATAGTTAATCTACCATGTTAAACCCCATAAACACCCCCTATATTGTACTCTATAATCAAACATCTACATCCTCATAAGTGTTTTGTGTAGAACCATCTTAGATTATCTCATGCCCCTTGATCTTGACTTGAGCTCTGGACATTCTTGAACCATGATCTCCATTGTTCTTCATCTTTATCATAGCAAACTATGTTGGATGTAGGGCTATTACCTCCACCGCTCACGGTCTGAGCCAAGATAAATGTCGTGTTTCTTCGTCTCGTGTTCTTGATGTTTCAAACCTTCCAGCAAAAAGATTTCTTGGCCCCATTAACGGTCTAACATCTAATGGCCAAATGGGTCATTGAGGGTAAATGCCTTTTTGCCCTACGTTGGTTCTAGAGTTTCACGTAGTAGGTACTAACATAGCGATTCAAATAAAAACCGGTTAGCCCCTATTGGCGGAGGAATTCGATGTAAAACTAGGGATAGAATAGTAAAACAATAATTTCAGAAAGGGCTCCACTGTAAAAAGGTTGCAAACAAGACATTACTCCCTCTGTATTTAAAAACTTGATGCAATTGACTTTAGACACGCCTTTGACCATGCCTTATTCAAAAATCTAGTGTAAACATGAAAAAATATATAAGTCACGCTTAAAGTACCTTTAGTGATAAAACAAATCACAACAAAATAAATGATAACTTACATAAATTGTTGAATAAGACAAACGGTCAAAGATGTGTCAAAAAATCAACTATGTCAACTTTTTAAATACGGATGAAGTCAGGTTTTAAACATAAAGGAAGTAGACACTATTGTTCACAGAAATCACTCTTGTTCCCGTTTCCCTTTCGGATCGGAGCCCCGAGCCCCATAGCAAGATCCCGTACACCCCGACGCGACGAGGAGCACCTTGTTGGCAATCACGCACCAACAATGTGCTTACATATTTTTCACCCAACGAACAAAGTTCCCTTTGGAGCCCATGCTGTAGGATTATAGGCTTAAGGACCGTGTTTATTATTTTTAGGAACTAACTATCAATCGATTCATAATTCAACTCAATATTGTTACGAAACCGGTCCCGGTGGGGAGACCGGATCGGCGACAAGCCGTGCGCCCGAGCGGGCCCAATCTAGGCCGGTACTTGTGGATCAAGCCAAACCTGAAAGCCAAACCTATGCTACTTGTGGATCAGGCCGGTTCTTGTTCTTCTACTTTGCGCGTGTCTTATACCTTGGACTATACCCGATAGCAAGGTTTTGCAACACGTTATCAGCACGACTATGTTCTTCATCGACGAGACGTGCGCAAGGAGCCGACGAACGGGAGCAGCGCTGCATCGAATCTTCACCAACGGAGGCGTGAACTCCGATTGTCCTTGAGACTTTCATGCGTTCTTCACCTCAAGATTGTTTCTTCACCAACGGAGGTGATAACTTCTTGTCGACAATTGTTACCCCAGGGGGTACCGTCGGAATGAATTTGTATCTAGGTATATGGGGGGAGCGCAAGATCAAGAAACTCGATGGTAACACAAGATGCAAGAGACACGAGATTTAGACAGGTTCAGGCCCTCGGGTCACGAGGTAATACCCTACGCCCTGTGTTCTGGTGGTTGTTTGTATTAGATGTCAATGCCCGGCCTAGGACCCCGACCCCTCCTTATATACATGGGGAGATAGGGTTACATGAAAAAGTCCTAGTCGGTTACAATTACTTGCAATACAAGCATATTAAGTCAGTTATAAGAGTCGGCCCGTATTGTCATGGTGTCTGAGTCGGTGTCCTTCGGGCCTCCGTCTTGCACGTGTGTAGACCTAGTCGGCCTAGCCCATAAAGGGCTAACCAATCCATGTCTCTAGGGTACCCGGGTTCCATGTGCTCAACAGTAGCCCCCGAGTTCCTTACAATCGAGATATTTTACTAGTGATGTGTTTTCGGCCGAGTCAAATGACTAGCCGAGTACAATTGATGGCTCATAGCCGAGTGAATTTAGCTTGCCGAGTGACATGACTCTGAAGCTATATATTCAAAGAGATTGTGAGGAACTCTAAGAAAGATTTCCCCACAATTAAGGTACCCAGACCAATCATACTTGGAATCCTGGCAATTGACCTCCTAAGCGATGTACCCCTTATAGGCTCAGGTTTAGCCAAATGACATCCATATTTTGAGTGACAAAATAAGGCTAGCAGCTCTCAATCGAGCGTGTCACTGAAACCTTTACCAGGCTATCAGGTATTCAATTTCTAACAAATCAGGAATCGATTAGTAGCCCAACAGGGGCATACCCTAAGCGTTTGATTTTTAAGGTTTCGTAGACACCCAAATCCCTGCGTGTAGGAGCTTTGGAAGTCGGCCATAAAGGGCGTGTCTTAAACCAAAAAGAGCTTTGTCCGAATGACATTCTGCAACCGAGTAGCCTCGTATGCAGTAGGCGGCCCGTTAAGGCATATCCTCGAAAAACTCTAATTTCGGCCCAAACCCGCGAAAGGCCAAGAGACTCCCGCTTGCTGTTTAGAGACGGGCAAGGCCCAGATTATAAATAGCAAAGCTATACCCATCTAGGGTTTCACTTGCCCAAATCTTCGCGCGTCGTTTCGTCTTCTCTGCTCAAACCCGAAAGAAGGCGAAGCGCCGCGCCACCGCCGCTGCGTAGATCCTCCAGATCCGCTGCCACCGCATTTTTCCTACACCGCTATCACGACCCCCTGCGTCACCATAGGGAATCCGACACCATGATCTGATACTAGGCCCAGACTAGTACCTCATGATGGACAATTCACTGGTTATCATCGCTGGCATTCAATATCTAGTTTAAATATAGAAGTACAAAGTAGCATTACCAGATATTGAGAACAATTAAAAAGAACATCAGAGCAGCAGCAGCAGCCTTCAGCGACAATATCCAAGCAATTGACCCGGACACCCGCAGCTAGTCCTGCACACCTGAGTTCGGACCCTCCTGGTCCTGATCAGACTTGCAACCTGAATAACAAAATTATCCGCGATAGGTATAATGAGTACGCGGCTACCCAGCAAGCAATCCTTATTTAATGAATGCAATGGCAAGGGATAGGTGAAATGACTATTTTACACCAAAGCCTATTTACTAGCCAAGTTTTAGTTAGTAAGTTTTAATTTGTTGAATGCATGAGTTGATCCAATCATCTCGAACATCAAAGGAAGGTGCATCATCACACCAGACCAATCCCAGCCTATTCTAGTCAAGTTCAATTATTAAAAAGGTGGATCTACATGTGCAAACCTCTCGCCCCGTCCATGACCGTGGACACGGCTATCATGATAGTTTTAACTCTGCAGAGTATGTACAAATTTCCCCACAAGCCCCGTCTCATCCAGTAGGAGATACGGTACAAGACTTTTCCAGCCTACTACGCCTACCACTTCGCCTGCCCTTTCTTTTGGTTTCCCCGGCCCATCCGGTACACGCCGCGGTAGGGCGCGTACTACTTATCGGTACCGACCCTGGTCGTTCCCCAATTAAGCCATTCGGTCTCAAGAACGAACCTACACCTCAGGTAAAGTAGCTAGCCTTACCCTAGGGCAAAGGTATCGAACCATAACCGGCCAGCCTGCGAGCAAGTGGTTAGTAGGTTTCGTAGGGTACTAAGCCAGGGCCGAAGGCACAAGTGGCTGTACGGTAAGGTTTGGTCTAGCAATACACAAGCTTGAGTCCTTATTAGAGGAGACCGTCTCATCCCCATCTCAATCCCGGAAACATCTCTGCCGGGTCTCCCTTAAATCATCTACACTAGTTTTAGTTGATTAGGTTTAACCAAAAATACCATCACGAAGCGTACGCCTCGCGCGACACGTTTGCAAAGAATCTCCAAATGCAGTCCTACACATCTAAGTCAAGGATAGGCTAATAGAAATGTCAATGGTTTAGCAAGGACGGCTATAGCACATTAATCGAACATTAATATGACTTGGTACTCACACCTAGTTCTCATGCATGCAAATAGTTCTTAAATAATCAACAATGAATTATCTTATAAAACTAGGAGAGAATATGTAACTATGCTTGCTTTCGAAGAAGTCGGGTCCTTGCGAGTCTACGGCAACTCCCGGGCAGCAGTCCTCGCAACAATCGCACAAGGAATCTATGCGCAAGAACAAACAACAGACAACATCAAATTTATTATAGATAAAATAGTTAATACAAATATAGGAAAAATTCTAGGGATTAAATAGGATTTTTAGGCTCTGGAATCATCCAATTTGGAGTTACGGAGCTCCCTAAACAATTCGGGGAAGTTTCGGCTAAATTAGAAAATTCCCAGAAAAGAAAAATCAAAAAAATAAACCCTAAACGGGCCGAACTGACGAAATCCGGCCCGCACCCTCTCTCATCCTCGCGCGCGCGGCGGCCCAAACGGCCCAGCCGGCGCGGCGACGGATCGGCACCGACAGGTGGGCCCACCAGTCAGCAACACGCGCGGCTGACGGGCGGACCCCATTGTCCAGAGGCGGCGGCGGAATCACCGCGGGCACTCTCTGCTCGGCCCAGAGCGGCCCTGCACGGCGCTGGCGCTGGCGCCGACAGATGGGCCCCATCGGTCGGTGGCGTGCGGCGGCTTAGCGGTGGACCGTGGTGGCTCGGCTCGGCGAATCCGACGCCGACGCGTGGCTCGGCAGCAAAGCGGGGGCGCGCACGAGGGTAGCGGCGACGCGCGGCTGGGCGACGGTGTGGCGCGGGCAGAGGGACATGCGGCGACGCGGGGTAAGGCGGAGCGGCGGCTGGCGCGGCACGGCGCGGCGCGTGCGGCAAAGCGGCGACAGGGAGGTGGCATGGCGGCCTCGGGTTCACCCCGGATCCCACGCCGGCGGTGCCGATCCCGAGGTCGCCGGCGGCGATGTCGGTGGCGGCGGTGGCCGTGGGAGAGGTAGAACTTCGGCGAGGCTTTCAGAGTGCAAATCCACTCCAAATAGGGCGATCCATATATCCAAATCAATCATCTCGATGAGCTCTACAACATGGTGGTATTTAATCTAGGATTGGGGTTCGGGACAAAGAGGGATACCTCAAAATGTGCTCGGGATTGCACGAGAACCGAGGCGGCGGCTAGGGTTAAGAGGGAAGGGAGTGGTGGCTGCGCCCAGGGGTCTAGGAAGGGTTTATATAGTGGTGGAGGCGTGCTTAGGTCGGTCGGAACGAATATGGGCCGAATTAGAAGCTCGAATCCAACTCGGAGTAGAATTTGACACTTGCCAAATTGGGAACCCGACTTCCCCTGCAAGTTTGTGGCTAAAACTTGGGGATTAGGTCGCCTAGGGATTCTAGAAGACTCCCTTATTTTTGGAGATTATTTGGAAAAGTATTCCTCATTATTTCATGCGAAATACCTCCTACATAGGGCCTTTTTGGGCTTAATCCGGTTTTCCGGCAAACCCAAAAATTAGGAGAAGGTGAGATATGCATTTGGGGCCTAGAACACATGTTTCCACGGCCTCACCCCAAATTATAAGCTGCGCTTGAGCATAAAATAGTCTATCGGATCATAAAATAATAGGTTTTGATAATTTTTGATAAGGATAAATAATAAAATTAAATCTAAAACTTGGGACACCTAATAATTTTATTAGGATGTCACAACCGCCTGAGATCCTGATGGCTCCCAAGCGCGCACCGGGTCGGCCAGCGAAGCGCCCTGCGCCCTCCGCTTCCGTGATGGAGTTCTTGGATTCTGAAGAATCCGTTGCCGCTGCCACCACCGAGAGGGCCGATAGCGGAGATTGGGTCACCTCCAACACTACCGACGAGGGCCTTACCATGCTCGTCAGTCAGGGAGTCTTATCTTCCTAAGAAGTCATTTCTTGGCGTGCAGCCGCCGATGAGTCTTCCCCTACTCCTAGGGTAGTAGAGACCGTCATTTTCGCCCCCTTCTTCCTTCGTGGATTGGGGATTCCCACTTCTTCGTTTCTCCGTGGTCTTCTTCGTTTTCATAAGATTGATCTAGTGAATCTGAACCTAAATTCAATTCTCCAGATTGCTGTTTTTGTTCATATGTGTGAGGCGTATGTTGGGATATCCCCACATTTTGATCTTTTTTGTTATCTTTTCCTTCTTAAGCCCCATATTCACAAAGGGGTTCCCACAACCATTGGTGGTGTGGTCCTCTAGCTAAAGCCCAAGATGGATCAGCATTATTTCTCCTTGCCTTTACCTACTTCTCTGAAGGGTTGGCACCAAGAATGGTTTTACTGTGTTAACTTTGATCTGGCTCTACCCCCTTTTTCTGGGATTCCGTCATGTGTTCTTTCCTCGTGGAATTCAATCCTGAGTGATCTAGACCAAGTTAATGAGCTTCTATCGCTCATTAAAAAACTGAAAGAGAATGGCCTGGTTGGCGCAAAAATTGCCCTCAATTTTATGGTTCACCGAGTGCAGCCTTTAAAGGAGCGTGTGCATCCGGCGTATGAGCACCTAGGGTCCTCGGATCCTTGTCGAGAGACGCCCGAGAAATTCTCCCCCGAGCTCGCCTCCAAACGATTTTATGCGGTCTTCCTCAAGAGCACTGAAATGCCCTCCTCAATAGAGCCAAGGGCATTTAGTATGTCAAATCCGTACCCAGAGGTCAGTCGGATTCGTCCTTTTTGATTTTTTTTATCTTTTCTAAAGTCACATTTGATTTGATCTTCCATCTTTCTACTTTCTCAGGACCGTTTGGTATATTTTTCTGAACCTCCGATGGGCACGCCTAAAGAGACTCGGGCCGAGTCCTCCAAGCGGACCGAGGATCCAGTGGCCAAGTCATCCTAGAAGGGAAAGGAGAAGGCCCATCCGGAGCGGCCGCCATCTCCAAAGCGTTCAAGACCGGGTAGCATTAGAAGCCCGAAGATGCACCCGTGGTCGAGGAGTCACCAACTCTAAAGGAGGTAGGAACTTCCCAGGAGGAAGCTGTTTCGGCACCACCCGCGCCAAAGGAGGCAGAAGTTCCCAAGAGGGACCCTGCCTCAGCATCCAAATCGGCTGCGCCGAGTGAGACTAATCCGAGTGGTCCATCTACTCGGAAAAAGCCCTTTAAATTGAAGAAATCCACCAGGTATGATTCTTGTACTGGTGCATTTAATCTTATTTGTAGACCAATGCATCATCTTTGTCTTGTAATGCAGGAAACCTTCAGATGATATCCCCAACCCCAAGGCATTGTCTGCTGGTACCGGCGATGCGACTGAGGCGTCATGTACCCCTGAAGGTACTGCGGCTAAGTCGTTTGATGAACTCAGGGAGACAACGAGGGCGAAATCGGATATTTGCCCCAAAGTTGAGCTGCCTCTGGATATTTGCCCCGCTTGACCTCTTTATGGTTTTTCTTTTGTCTCAGGGTGATTAGGAAATTGCCAAAACACACAGCCCGGCTGTTCGCCTCTCGCGCTGCCCCTCGCGCCACCCGGCTGTTCGCCTCTCACGCTGCCCCTCGCGCCACCCGGCCTCTCGCGCTGTTTTTCTTTTCATCCTGGGATGTGCATGGGACGACACAAATTGGTTGAAACTGGCCGTGGTCGATGCTGCTCCTACAGCACGTGATATCGACCTCCCCTCCCCATGAGCCGTCTGGTGCAGCAGCGATCCTCCTCTCTCTTGATCTCTCCCTCTAAAGCAGCAGCGAGCTCTAGCGTGGCGGCTGGCCGGCCGGCATGGCCACGGCGACGCTGCAGGCAGTGGCGCAGCGGCTGCGCAGCCTGCGCTGGACGTACTCACCAAGGGTACGTATGTACACACACACGGAGGCATGCACCATCTTCTTCTTCCTTCCCCTAACTCTCATGCATGCATGCATGTGCAGCGCGCTGGTGTGCGCGGAGGGGCACTACGACGGCGCCATCAAGACGCGGAGGACGGTGCATGTTTCATCCCGCAAAAGCATTAGTTCATATTAGAACATATCAATTGATAAACATCATCACTCAAAAGCATTAGTTGCATGTATCATCACTCAAACTTGCATATCAATTGATAAACATCACATGGGTTATACACATGGATTAAGCAATGTCTCTGGCCATCAAAAGTGGGCATGAACCAACAATCAATCAACAAAATAAGCGAGCATCTTACATATTGCTTACACTTAACACATAGCCAAAAAGACCGGTCATAGCCACAAAAGGGGGATGCATATTAAACCAACGTTTAAAATAATTGTTTTTTCCTCTTCGGAGTAATTTTTTTGGCATGTGTTGTTTTTGCTTTCGGGGTAGATGTTTTTGCCATGTCATCCTCCCTCAAACCAAGCAAAGAATACATCTCCTCATCGGCCATGCAAACATGAAAACCACCCATGCCTTCCTCAGTTATGGGAACATTGGATTCATCTATGTCTTCCTCATCCGAGTCTTGCACAATTTCCAGACTTGACCAATCAATCGGATTTCCCGAAAGACCCTGAAATCAGATGCACAAAAAAGAATAAAAAACAACCATGGCTGATTCAAATATGGTTAATTCATATGCACAATCTTCTTCGTACATGTAGATGAACAGGAGGCAACGCGGAGGCCGGCACTGGAGGCGGCGCGGGAGGGGCGACGGGCGTGCAGGGCGCGTTAGGCGCCACGAGCGCGTAGGGCGCGGGAGGGATGGTGCATGCACGCTAGAGCTCGCTGCTGCTTTAGAGGGAGAGATCTAGAGAGAGGAGGATCGCTGCTGCACCAGACGGCTCATGGGGAGGGGAGGTCGATATCACGTGCTGTAGGAGCAGCATCGACCACGGCCGGTTCACATGCACGTCCCAGGATGAAAAGAAAAACAGCGCGAGAGGCCTGGTGGCGCGAGGGGCAGCGTGAGAGGCGAATAGCCGGGCGGCGCGAGGGGCAGCGCGAGAGGCGAACAGCCGGGCTGTGAGTTTTGCCAATTTCCTAATCACCCCCCTGAGACAAAAGCAAAATCATAAAGAGGCCAAGTGGGGCAAATATCCAGAGGCAGCTCAACTTTGGGCAAATATCCGGAGGCAGCTCAACTTTGGGGCAAATATCCGATTTCGCCTAGAATTAATTATCAAGATGTGAACTCGCACCGACGGTTTTGCTTCATGGGAGTGAGGAGGCATTCCGATAGCAATGAGTTTCAGTTCATGCAATGCACGGCACTGCACGAGCTCAAAAATCTGAAGCTCCAACACAATAATTTGCGGCGACCACCAATAATCTCCATTAAAAAAATGATTGCATGTGGGATGTTCTTGATCTCTGAAGCCTACTAGTTAGATTTCATATGAGAGAAGAGTGAGTGACAATGCCTGGTCAAGTGAGCCTGAAAATTGTTTTTCTTGCTACATATTTAGGACTGGACCAAGCTGATATATTAATTTACCATAAAACCACATCTCTTATGCAGCATGCACATGCTGGCTGGGACGGTGAGGGGTGAGGTGGCAGAGAGAGATTAAAGGAATTAGCTGGAATCTAGGAACTAACTTACTGAGATAGTACTAAAGCAAGATGATGGAAAGTTGATCCCTGGCTTGACCTTATTAGGACACCGATCCACTCCCACACCTACAAAGTGTTCGTATAACTTCGTATAATGTATGCTATACGAAGTTATTACGCTCGAGGGGCGCGCCGGCCGGCTGGGAGCGGCCATCCATGGCGCCGGCGGCGATCACCATGGCGGCAGGAGAGACGAGGAGGCGCGCTCAGGTGTTTTGCCAATTTCCTAATCACCCCCCTAAGACAAAAGCAAAACCATAAAGAGGTCAAGTGGGGCAAATATCCAGAGGCAGCTCAACTTTGGGCAAATATCCGGAGGCAGCTCAACTTTGAGGCAAATATCCGACTTTGGGCAAATATCCAGAGGCAGCTCAACTTTGGGCAAATATCCAGAGGCAGCTCAACTTTGGGCAAATATCCAGAGGCAGCTCAACTTTGGGGCAAATATCCGATTTCGCCGACAACGAGTGTCCCTGAGCCGAGTGAGCCAAAGGAGCCGAGTGCTCCAAAAGAACCGAGTGCCCAGGGGCCTGCTCCAAGTAATCCTCCGCCTCCTCCTGCCAAGCCTCCTTCGCCAAGCCCTCCAAGTGCTAGAGAGGAAGAAATCCCGGGTCACCCAGAGGCTCCGTGACCACCATCTCCCTTAAACATAAAGTGGGAACCTAAAGAGGGTTTGGTGCTGAGCATTCATTCCAAGAGATGCGCCGAGCTTGTGGAGGTAATTAAGCCTTGTTTACCCGGTTGTTGTTCTTGGTATTTTTGCAAAACTTTAATCATGTCTTCAAATGCAGAGCCTTTCCCAGTTCGCCTTGACTCGGATAGCACTCATGCGGGAGGTGCTGCCCAAGATGGCCAAGGTGCACGAATATGAAGATTTGCTCGACGACCTTGAGGAGCAAGTAGAGCGATGCAACGTTCTACTCCTTGAGCGAGATGGCCTCCAAGAATCGCTCACTGGTAATTTGTCCAAGTGACTCCTTATTCGGTCTTGGTTTGATTTATAACCGCCTTTGTATCTTTTTCAGCCAAGGAAACCGAAACAACCACCAAGCTGAAATTATCCAACTCGAGAAACTGGTCGACCAAAGAGATCATCAGTTCAAGTGTCTGGAAAAGGAAAGTTTTGGCATCGGCCAGAAACTCAATAAGACCATGCGAGAATTTGATGGGAACTTGTGCAGTCAACATCCCAATTATGGATTATCTCTAGCATGTGTCTTGATCCTCCGTGCCTATTTTTGTAGAGTATATAAAAAAAGACCCGGAAGTAGCTAGTTTGATGCCTTTGGTGACGAAATTAAAGTCGTCAAGGCCCAGGTTGAGCATCTCCAGGGGGACATAGAAACCACTCGGCATCTTTTGTCCCCAGAGGAAGAGCGCGCCGCCGACTGATGTCGCTGGTCTAGTGGAACGACTGAAGAACATTCCTGAGATACTCAGGGCCAAGATAAAGGAGTCGGCTGTTGCCGGGGCAAGCCAAGCTCTCGCTATCACAAAGTCACATTATCCGCGGATCGAGCTGGACGCCATCAAGGAAGGATTCTCCTGCGATGTCGATGATGCTTAGGCTGAGTCACTTTTAGATATCATGAGAGATACAGCCGAGTCCGTGGTTAAGTAGGTCGACTTGGACGTCCCGTAAAAAGTCCTGTGTATCAAGACTATGTTAAGTATCGCTTGATGTACAGTTTAAGTATTACTTTAAGCAATGCTTGATCTATTTCCCGAGTCGTTTATATAATTGTTTCATTAAGCGCTCCGACTGACTAGTCTGTTTGCCGAGTGAGCATCTCTAGAAGAGCTCCTAAACAAACCTCCTAGCTATTATTTGAGGTTTTATAGCAAAAAACTCACTCTAGAAGAGCCCCTATTTATTCCCTACTTTCTCTTTCCTCCCCCTAAAACTCTTCCACACCCCTCATTCCTAGGGGGCCCCTATAGCTAAAATGAGATGTTTAAGTAGTCTCTTAGAACTAAATGATTAATAAGGGGCCCTTATTGTGTTGGAGCTCCCCATTATTTAAAAAAAGGAGGTGTGTTTTGAGGACTCTTCTAGAGATGCTCTTAGGATTAGTACTAAGCCATGCCCCGTACTCTATTCAGACGTCATCGAGGATGTTCATAACTTTAATCATATAATTGACTTGCCAAAAAGAATTCAATGCGTAGGGGCACCAATGGTGCACCTACTAGGTGCCACCCCCGACTTACTGCTTAGTTGAAGTAACTAAGTAGCAAGTCAAAGGGTAAAAATTTAATCACAAATACTTAGCTTCCAAATGTCGTCCTGCAAATGCCAACCGCCTCGAATCGATATGTTTTGCATCCTGCAAGATCCTTTAGTGAAAGCAAAGCATATATGTACCAAAGTATGATGCATGATGCTTATGTTGATTTTAGCTGATCCGAGTGAAATTATCTCCTTTCATTAAGCACTTTGCCTAGCTATTCTAGCCCCCGAGCGTGGAGGATAGGCTTTGAGCTCGTTTTCCTGTATGCGCTATGTAAGGTAACTAGAAATCTCCATGTTATGAGACAAAAGTTTCATAACTCAGAAATAGATTACACTCGGAAATTTCAAAGAAATGGTGCACGCAAGTGTATCTACTAGGTGTAGCCCCCGACTCTAGTTAATTAAATAGCTAATTAAGCAGCGAGTTAAAGGCGACTTTATTTTTTAATGCTAAATTACTGAATACGAAAAATGACTTAAGTAAAAAAACGACGTAGCTGGTCTATATCCCAGGAGTTGCTGATTTTGGCTCCATCTTCATGTCTCAGTCGATAAGCCTCGGGGCGTGAGACTTCGTCGATGACATATGGGCCTTCCCAAGCAGGTGAGAGCTTATGCCCTAGTTTTTGGTTTCTTAGTAGGACCAGGTCTCCAGGGGAGAAAGCATGACCTCGTACATGCTGACTGGGAAATCGCCGTAAGCCCTAAAGGTAACGAGCTGAGTGAAGTGAAGCTGCTTCTCGATGTTCTTCCAGCAGGTCCAGGTCATCAGCGCGATTGTTGTCCGACTGAGTTTCATCAAAATTTTGGACCCGCGGGGACCCAAATTCCATCTATGTTGGTAACACTGCTTCGAAACCATAGACCAGAAAGAAGGGTGACTATTGCCCGGTTGCCCGACTGGGGGTGGTCCTTAGACTTCACAACACTGAAGACAAAGCCTTAATCCATCTGGTAGCAAACGGTTCTAGGCGATTAAAAATAGTCTTTTTTACGCCTTCAAGTATCATGCCATTGGCACGCTCGACCTGCCCATTGCTCTTGGGATGATCCACAGAAGCAAAGCAAATCTTTATTCCTAACTCCTCACACCAGTTCTGGAACTCGTCGCTTTTGAAGTTGGAACCATTGTATGTGATTATCCAATTAGGAACTCCAAACCTTGTTTGAATCTCCTGGAAGAATTCAATAGCCTTGGCACCAGTTATCTTGATAACTGGCTTGGCTTCAATCCACTTGGTGAATTTGTCAATAGCAACAAAGAGAAACTCATATCCCCTTGCGCCTTCTTGAGTGGTCCCACCATGTCGAGCCCCCATACGGCGAACGGCCAGGTGATGGGTATTGTTTGTAACTCGTTGGCTGGTACATGTATGCGCTGAGCAAAGAATTGTCATCCTTCACATCGACGTATGATGTCTTGTGCATCTGTTACTGCCGTAGGCCAGAAAAATCCTTGCCGATAGGCTTTTCCATCCAAAGTTTTGGCTCCTACATGGTGTCCGCACGTGCCCGAGTGGATCTCTTGGAGAATATTGAGCCCATCTTGTTGTGATACGCACCCCATTAATATCTCGGAGGCACTTTTGCGATACAATTCTTCACCAACCACCACGTAATTCTTGCTTCGTCGATAATTTTTTTGGCCTGAGCCTTATCACTTGGATGCTTACCTCTCAACAGATAGTCAAGATAGGGAGCTGTCCAGTCGGGATTGATTACCAGGATCTCTACCTCAACATCTTTTCCCTCTGTTGGCTCGGAAGCCTTTTTAATGGATGGCTAATGAATTTCTTGCATAAATATCCCACTCGGCACCGGAGCCCGAGTAGAACCAAGATTGGCCAACTCATTTGCGGCAGCGTTGTCCTTACAGAGAACGTGTATCAACTCAAGCCCATCAAATTTGTCTTCTAGCTTGCGAACTTCTTGGCAATAAGCTAACATGTCATCATTGACACACGTCCAATCCTTCTGTACTTGGATCACCACCAATTGGGAATCACCCATCACCACCAAGCGTCGGACGCTGAGTGAAATGGTGATGCGGAGCCCATAGATGAGCGCTTCATACTCAGCAGCATTGTTAGAAGCGGGGAAGTGAATCTGAAGGACGTACTTCAACTCGACCTTTCGAGGAGAGACGAGCAAAATTCCAGCCCCCGCACCTGCTCGCCGGAGCGAACCATCAAAGTACATAGTCCAGTATTCTAATTTTTTGACAGGCACATGGTTATGTATTTCCGTCCACTCGGCCACAAGTCGGCCAGAGCCTGAGACTTGATCGTCGTTCGGGGTTTGAAATCAATATCAAAAACCCCAAGTTCCACAGCCCATTTTGATATTCTGCCTGTGGCTTCCCGATTGTGAAGAACATCTCCAATTGGGAAGGTGGTACATACCACTATCCTGTACTCCTGAAAGTAGTGCCTCAACTTTCTAGAAGTGATCAACACCATGTAGAGCAACTTTTGTATCTGTGGATAACGTACTTTTGTCTCACCCAACACCTCACTGATGAAGTATACTGGTTGTTGCACCTTTTGAATGCACCCTTCTTCTTCCCGTTCCACAACAATTGCAGCACTAACCACATGAGTGGTGGCTGCTATGTAGAGTAAGAGATCCTCCCTAGGATTTGGAGCAACTAGCACCGGAGGAGTTGTAAGGAACTTCTTGAGATCTTCGAAAGCTTGTTGAGCTTCAGTCGTCCACTCAAAAGTCTCCATTTTCTTGGTGAGTTTAAAAAAGGGCATTCCTCGCTCCCCGAGTCGGGAAACGAATCGGCCGAGCGCAACCAGACATCCAGTGTAATAGCCCAGCTGTTATTTTCAGTTAAGCATGCATATCATAATTGTGTTCATTTGGTTTTATTGTGGTTCTTTGAAACTTTTCATGAAGTTACATATAAGCACCAGGTAACCTGGTGGGAACATAGGACTTTAAACCTAAACAACTAGTATACTAATGAGCCAAGCCACTAGAATAGTGAGGTATAGATCGGCCGAGCCTTGGCGAGCAGTTGCATAGCTCGCCGAGTACCTTTCTTAACTAGCCGAGCAAGTAGGCACCCTGCCGAGCACTGCCGAGTGCTCGCCGAGCTTCCCCAACCAGACCCGAGTGACTGGCGAGCAGGACACGTGGTCACCGGGCGAGCAGGGCACATAGCCATCGGGCGACCAGGACACGAAGCCTTCGGTCGAGCAAACGGGCGAGCAGGCTGGCGAGCAAAACACACAACCACCAGGCGAGCACAACACGTGGTCACCAGGCGAGCAGGACACGTGGTCGCCGGGCGAGCAGGGCACATAGCCATCGGGCGACCAGGGCACGAAGCCTTCGAGCGAGCAAACGGGCGAGCAGGCTGGCGAGCAAAACACACAACCACCAGGCGAGCACAACACATGGTCACCAGGCGAGCAGGACACGTGGCCGCACGGCGAGCAGTCGGGCGACCACTCCCGACTGACCTTCACCTGGCAACACCAAGCTCGGGGGAGATTAACCAAGTGAGGAAAAGCCCAAGTAGAGTTAGGAGGGCTATCCCTCAGATTAGGAGCTACTTGAGTGACCCGAATCCCATTTAGTTCTTTTATTCTGTTTGTCTCGGGCAAGGACCCGCTGACCCTTCTTTCATTGGTCGACATGGGCGGTGCTTCAGACAGTAGGCCACACGCCCTAAGTCAACTGCGCTCCACGGCCAAGTGGCGGACGACGGCGCAAAGCGATGCCAAGTGGAAAAGAAACTCGTGCAGCTGCAGCACCCTCACTTTTCTCACCATTTCCCTTACCCAAATCCTCTCATTTACAGGTGGGACCTAACCCCACTTGTCACCCACATATGGCAGTCCTATTTAAGGCCATAACCAGCCATCTTCCTCTTCTCTACAGCCCCATTTTTGCTTCCTTCTTCTGCTGCTCGAGCTGAGACGAACAACAATAGTTCATCCATCCCTCCACCCTCAAATCCACCTAAATCCTTGGGGAGAGCTGGTGCATGTCCAGATCCAAGCTCTTCAACACCTAAGCTCTCCACACCTTCGACGGCATTCACATGCACGAAGGATTTGGTGAGTTCTACTTCATTTTCGTCACCCTCCAGGTTCTGAGCTTACAGCAGCAAGAACTCACTTAGTTCTTCCCCTTACTGCCATTTCTTGTGTCCCCCAAGCTTAAGGGAGATTCTTGGGAGGTTCGTTATCACTTGGAAGAGTGAAGGAGCAGTGGGGGAAACATCAACAAGGAGGAGAAGGCAGCAGCAGGGAGGAGGCGACATCAACAAGAAGAAGAAGGTCGCTGTTGAGCTTCATCCTCTTCGATCTCTCCGTTCGTTGAGCGTCTGACCCTAAGCAAGGCGTCCCTTGCTTGGTAAGACCCTTAGAACACTTCTTATCCATGTTTTGCATCACTGAAGCCCCCTTTCCTAAGTTCATCTTTCAGCCAAACCGAAGCATTAGTACAGTAGGTCCGAAACTACACCTTTTCAGTACGTTCCCAGAAATAGTAGCTCAGTAAATAATTTATATAAAATCAACCGTAGGTCGGATCGAAAAGTGTTCTACATGAAAGTTGTGCTCCAGGAAATTATCTATAACTTTCATGTTGAGGGTGACCACAGCCGACCAGTTCTATTACCCCAAAAACTGCCCGTACTGAGAGACATACATGCTGAGTGACCTACCCGAGCAGAACCAGTTCAGCCCGACCAAGAGCTGCCCTTGCTAGCTAAGATATGCCCCATCCGACCAGGTTAAACCATTCCCGGGTAGGAGAACTTCCTTTCCGAGCAAGGGGGCATATTTCTGAGCAGCTTTTGATCATTTCCGAGCAGCCTTGAACTGTACCGAGCAGCCTTTAGCACCCCAACTTCAAATGGCTCTATCTCCCTCATCCGAACTCGGATTTGGGTGATTCTTTTTGTAAAAACTGCATTAGCTCATGAACTTTCTGGTTATTATGTTGTTCCATGGTTCTCTGTGTTTGGCATTCTGTTGGATCTTATTTGATGTGCTTGTTATCGAAACGATAGGAAACGACGTTCCGGAGGAGCCCGGACTTGAGCAAGCTGCTCTCCCTATCGACGACCAGCAACAAGGCACTTATTACTCCCCTCATTTGACTCCATCATATTGAACTCTATTTACTTGCATTACTTTGATTATGTTCTATCAACGTTGCATGCTAGTTTCTATATGATATCTGATGAGTAGAAGTAGTTATGTCCTACTAGTGGTCAGTTACTAATAGGTTGTTACATCCATTCCTTGATAGCCTAAGTGGGTACTATTATCTATGGTTGTGTCACGAATGCTTAGCCTTGCTTAGAGTATGGATTACTTGAATATGGTATCTCAATGTTCTGTATGGATTGATCCATGGTTTATGGTGATGGTCTGGTATGATGGATTGATGTTGGGTCAGAACGGGTGATAGGGATATGACGGGAAAAGCTCCCGGGCATGTAGCCCCGTTTGGGCGATTAAGGACCGAATGTGGTGCCATCTTTTCAAGCTACTATACGTACGACCACACGTGTATCATGGGAATACTTAGCTAACTCCCTGCGCATGCATGAACCATGGGGTACCATACGGTGCATTTGTATATTTTCTTGTGGGTGGGGTGACAGGGTGGCTCGTCCGTGGTGCGTCCCTGTGCTTGGGTGTGATGGGCCTTGGACAAATCCATTGCAACTGTTAACCCCGGCTCCTACAATCACGGATTGGGGCAGTCAGTAAGTTAATTGGGTGATCCCATGAGCATGCATGTGCATTGAGAGGCTTCGGCATGGCTTGCTGTGTCGTGTGGGTAAAGTCGTACACCTCTGCAGAGTTATGAACTGTTCGAACAGCCGCGTCCCAGGGTTAGGGATGAATGCTTGTTAAAACGAGACACTTCGGTTAGCATTTGGATTCTGGGTTGGTTATGGTGTTGGCTGAGTGATGTTTTCCGAGCACAGGGTTGCTCGTGGTGGTTGACCGAGTGGTCTAATCTCGATGAAATTGATTATGAGGATGCACATGATGATTTATATATATTACTGCTGGTCAATTGGTTTCTAACATGTTTATGCAAATGCCATTTACAATCTATTTATGTTTACGTCTTGCAAATGCTCTTTATGCTGAAATTGTCATGCTAGCCAATCTCTTGATATTTATATTGCATGGACGAGGCTATAAGTACCTTCTAGTGCTGAGTACCATCTGTACTCAAACCACAGTTGCTATTGTTTTCAGGTGATAGTGATCTCCCGCTTGAGTACTACTATCATGTGGAGAATGGCGACGCTAGTGGGAACGCTGCCGAGTTCTAACTTCCAGTCAGTTGCCCTTGGGTTGGGAGGCATACCACGCTGGACTTTTATTTTCTAGATGATAACCTTCCGCTGCTTTTGTCAACCAAACTATCTATTCCGCTACGTGCAACTCTGGTTATGTTAAACTTGTATGTATGGACAGCAGTCCGTACCCTTTTGTAAAATGAAGTCTGTCCATTTGCCTTATGTGTTATGCTATCGATCCAAATGAGGATATGTGTGTGATGGTAGCTTATCTTGGGAGCCATCACATGAGCACATATCCGGTACCCGAGTTGGCACTCGTTTTAGTAGAGATTACTTGTACGGGTGCAGTCGGATTGAGTTCTAACGTACTCGGCTCGCCTCGAGTTGGCCCGTATGTTAGCATTCAATCTGTGCATACCGCGGTCGAGTATATTCTCTATTAAGCCGAGTGAAAACTAAGAGGAGGTAGTACATCCAGTTAACTTTTGGACGTCTTTGACACTTTTCGGGTGCTCCATCTTCATGATGGCGGCAATCTTCTCCGGGTTCGGCTCGATGCCTCCCTGAGAGACAATGAATTCGAGTAACTTCCCGGATGGTACTCCAAAAGCACACTTCTCAGGATTTAACTTCATTCTGAAAGCTTCAAGACTTCGGAAAGTCTCTTCGAAGTCAGAGACCAGAGCCTCTTTTACTCCGGACTTCACCACGACATCATCAACATAGGCTTCTACATTGCGCCCTATTTGATTGGCAAAATATCGCTGTATAGCGCGCTGATAGGTCGCTCCAGCATTTTTCAATCCAAAAGGCATCGTGATGTAACAAAAAAGCTCCAAACGGTGTTATAAATGAAGTTTTGATACAATCTGCCTCATCAGGGACGGAGACAGGGGGACCAGTGGGGGCCACGGCTCCCCCCATGGTATATGCACACCAATAGGTACCCCTATATATGTTAGATAAAATTGCTAAAAAATGTAAATTTGCTTGTTAAATTTTTTTTAAAATTTCTTTGATGCACATGAAATTGCATGTTAAATTAGTCAAAATTTCTAAAGGATCTTATATATACATAAATTTGCATGTTAAATTAGTGAAAAACTTCTAAACATTTTCAACTACAAGTGAATTTGTATGTTAAAATAGTAGAAAATTCCTAAAAAAACAAAAATATACATGAATTCGCAAGATAAATTAGTGAAAAAGTTCTAAAAATTCTTGAATACATATGCATTTGTAAATTAAAATGCTACAAATTTTCTATTTGATCTTCTCGATACAAAAGTTAATTTTTATTGGCCCCCTTAATATTTTTTTCTAGCTCCGTCCCTGTGCCTCATGGAGGCTTATTTGGTGATAACCTGAGTATGGATCTAAAGAGGATAAAAGCTCGCAGCCGGCAATGGATCCAACCACCTGGTTGATGCGAGGTAGGCCAAACGGATCCTTCGGGTACGCCTTGTTGAGGTCGGTATAGTCAACGCACATGTGCCACTTCCCGTTCTTCTTGCGTACCAATACTGGATTCGCCAACCACTCGGGGTGTAAAACTTCCTTGATAAAACCTGCAGCTAAGAGTTTAGTGATCTCTTCCTTGATGGCTTCCTTGCGGTCAGGTGCAAACCGTCGAAGGCGCTGCTTTTTTGGATTGAACTTGTCATCAACTTTAAGTGAGTGCTCGATGACCTTTCTGGGAACACCCGGCATGTCAGAAGGCTTCCACGCAAAAATGTCCCCGCTCTGCTGGAGGAAGGTGACGAGCGCGCTATTTGTGCTTGAGTGTTGTCCCAACCAATGCCGTCTTGGACGGGTTAGCCGGGTCAAGCGCAATCTTCTTGACCCTCACATCTGGTTTTATTGATGATTTGGATTGCTTCTTCGCTACAATCTCATCTTCCTCTTTAAGCTCTGCTGCATCGACTCGGATCCGAGCTAACTCGAGTGAAGCCTCCTGGGCCAGGGCCCTGTCACAATTGTCAGCCAAAATTGCGTGATAAGCTGTCTCGAAGTTGGCCACCTAGAACTGGACTTGCTCAGTTCTGTAGTTGTCCTTTGTCCCAAAACTAACTGGCAGGGTGATTGAGCCGAGTGGCATTGATGAAGTGCCATGCACATATGAAACGGCGCCGAACACTGCTACAGCTCACTCCTGGGAATCCTCATGCCGTCGAGGGTTTTAGCGAAAAGAATGTTTAATCCTGCCCCACCATCAACCAAGACATTATTGAGTTTAACTTTCCGGATGACTGGATCCACCACCAATGGGAAGCGCCCAGGGAAAGCTATGACATCCGGGTGATCCGAGCGATCAAAAGTGATAGGTGACTCGGACCATCGTAAATATTGAGGTGTTACCGGAGCAACCGCATTGATCTCCCGAGTGGTAATCTTCTGCTTTCTCTTAGATTCATATGCTGCTGGGCCCCCATAGATGTTGTTTAACTCTCGCTCCATATCTTGGAAGTCATCTACAGGTGCAGGCTTTTCTGGAGGACCGGTTTCCAACTTATCCAACTGCTGATTCCGCTATTGGGCAAACCTTTTGAGAACATTGCAATCTTTGGCCGCGTGTTTTCCCATCGGGTGGAAAGGACAATGCGACTCCATCACCTTCTCATAATCCTCTGCACTTGGAGGGCGTGGTCGCCCACGGTTAGCTGCCGCAACCATCTCATCTCCTTTACGCTCATTATCTTTTTTGGATGGCTTGGCGTTACCTTTCTTGGGCTTCGCCGATTGGTCCTTCTTCTTCCCTGAGTCCAAACGCTCCGTCAAGGCATCGTTTGAGTAGCATGATTTTGAGTAGCATGAAATGATGAGCATATTGACTAATGTTGTGAACTAGGATTGCTATAGAATTGAGTTGAGAGGTGCTAGATAAAGCTACAAGAGGTGCACATGCGATAACAAGTCGGCTGAGCCAAAAATCGCTCAGCGGACGCGTCCGGCCAAGCGAGCGGACACGTCCGGTCAGGCGCACGGAGCACAGGAAAGAGAGTAGGCGCGGTCCATTCAAAACGAAGCGCCAGGATTGCGCCACGTCATTGTGTGGCGAGCGGATGCGGCCGATTGTCGAACGGACGCGTGCGGCGAGAGTGAGTAAACGCGTCCGGTGGTTGAGAGGAGGTGTTCGGCGAGTGCGAGCTCAAAAACAGCTCTCTGCCGGACGCTGGGAGGCCGCGAGCGGACGCGTCCGAAGGGAGCGTCCGGAGAAGTGGCTCGTGATTACGTGTCGAAACTGGGATGAAGGAAACGTGCGGAAATCCGACGTGGCAGTGGCCTAAGTTGGCCAGCGGACGCGTCCGGCCAGCGAGCGGACGCGGCCGGAGAGCCGAGCGCAGCGTCCGGCCAACTAAACGGACGCGGACGCGCGCTGGCGGCTGTGCGGCTGATAGTGGGGCCGGAAGCGCCAACGGACGCGTCCGGTGGACGAGCGGACGCGTCCGGTGAAGTGAATTTTCACTGAAATTTGCTCGAAAATTTGCTTCCCACTAATGCTTAACATGGGACTTGTTTTTGCAGTAGTGGTGTGTTTTGTCTCTTGTTTTCTTGTGTGCAGGTGAACCAAAACGATGGCAGAGCGAGAGGGACTCGGTCACTTGGAGCCGGCCTGGGACTGGCCGGTGAACCTGGAAGGTGACCGGACGCCGTGGACACATCGTGGGATTTGGTGTGGCCTGGAACGGTGGAGAAGACTCACGAAGCGTCGAGATGGGACACCTGGCACGAGATGGACGAAGAGATGAGGACGGTGACTCGGTCTCCACTGCTGGCGAGGACAGCTGGCAGCAGCGGAGAATCCGAGGGCGAGACGTTGTCTTGGCGAGGCAGGCAAGCGTGGGGGGTGTCCACGTGTCTCAATCAAGGATCAACAGCTCAGATGACTAGCTTCGGGATGAAGTTATGGTTGTACCCTTGTCTAGTATATAAGGGCCTTCATGGGAGGCTTGTGTTGAGACCCATATGGAGGGTACCCCGGTTTGATGATGAATATATGTGACAAGATGGAATTTGAAGTGTTTTGAAGATTTTTCAATGGTGCATTTGTGGTAATTGCCGTGAAATTGGAACCGGACCATTGTGCTGAGTTTGGGCTAGGTAATAGTTTTGAACGGACGTGGTCCGGTGGAATTTGTTAAGCTGACACGTGATGTGTTAGGGCTTGCTAATTGTGGTGTCACGAATGGATTATGATGTTGGTAATTTTGTGATGGACTAACCTTGCAGGAGAGGTAAGGTGTGTTGGTTTCGTGTATGTTCACCTCAGTGATGCAGGTATCGGCGGGTACGTGGCTAACGCTGAGCGGGGACAGCTGGAGGCTGGTGCGTCCGGAGGCGTGCTGGCGACCTGGTTCGAGGACCTGGCGGTTACATTAGGTGGTGTACTCGAGAAGCTTCGACCATGGTTAGGGGTCCGAGGCAGCTGGAGGCTGTGGCGTCGGTTACTTGGTGGCGAAGTTGATCTGTCCGGTGGGCCCAGGCGTGGGCTGGCGACCGAGGAAGCTGCAAAGATATTTTCCGAAGGAATATGTGAAGAATATTCCCTCTCGGGAGTGTGTCTTGTAGTGTGTGAGTTGTACGCCACTCATCCTCAAATAAAGGGTGGAGATGGGCTCTAGGGTTTAGGGCATCTCACCCTTGGGCTAGATAAGGAGAGGAATGGGTAGCCCTTCCCTTCATCCCTTTGAGCTGAAAATTTTAGAAATAGAGAGAGTGAGTTGGGTGTGTTTTTGGTGGCACTTAGAGTGCTTGTAGCTATAAGGAGTGTGGCTTGTAATCCCCAACTTCTATGCAATGAAATCATTTTTCTCCATGAGTATCTTGTGTTGATTTGCTCCTAGTTTTTCTTATTTTCATTTTCCCTTTTGGAGCTCTTGTTTTGAGATGAACTTGGATAATTTCTTGCTGGTTCTTGATGATCTATAATGCCTTGAGGTTGCTAATATGATTTGACATAATCTTTGCAACCATATGAGAGGCAAGAGATCAAGTTCTTGACTTGTTGCAATCTGTCCAGAAACTTTCCTCCGCGCAGCAGTCAGTAAAAGATTTTTATAAAAATATAGAAAACTCATTTTTGGATGATTTCAGTTGGCAAAGATGTGTGATTTATATACCCATCTGTGGTAAAAATTTCAAGTCCACTGGTTTCTCCGTTTGGGAGCTATGAGGTGAATACCGAGTCCCAAACTTGCAGTCTCGAGTTCCTGATAGTTCTTGGTGCACGATTTTTAGTATTTTCTATGAGTGGAGTTGGATGCTGAAAATTGGAGGAGAACATCATGACTCACCCATATGAATGTGTAAAAAGTTTGAAAATTTTTGGAGCCTTCCAACAGCAGGAACCACTCTCTTCTTGCAAGACAAGTTTTCGGAGAATCTGCTTTTTGCTTTTGGGAAAGTAACTTTGGTGTTTTGGCTTGATCTTTTTTCTAAAAGCAAGTTTTGAATTGATTCTTCTTTGCTTAGACACTTGACAACCAGGATTGTGACTCTAAAATCCTATATATTTCATGGCTCTCATGCACCCAAGTGAAGGGTACACATAGTTGTCAAGATGTTCGGGTTTTTTGGTGGAAACGTCAGAAAAAGTTTGTGGCGTCTATTCACCCCCCTCTAGCCGCCTAGCTCGGGTCTTCAACTGGTATCAGAGCGTTTGGTTTGGTGCTTCTTTGCAAATTTTGACCGATTTTTGAAGCCGATCCTTATTGCTATTTGAGCTATGGCGGACAAGTATTCCACCAAACCCCCGTGTTCTCCGGAGTCGATTTTCCTTATTGGAAGACTAGGATGGAGGCGTATATTATGGCTCAGGGCTACAGCATTTGGTTAAAAGTGAAGAATCCTTATGTGGTGCCCGAGGAGGTTACGGCCGAGAATCAATCTGATGTCGAGCTCAATGCGAAAGGTCGAAACTACATCATTCGAGGCCTAAGCTGAGGGGAGTATGAGCGAGTGGCTCACATCACATCCGCTCACACCATCTGGTCTACCCTCCAAGCTTACCATGAGGGGACAGACCAGATCAGGGTGGTGAGGCAGGATCAGCACAAGAGGGAATACAACCGATTTGCACAAAAGACGGGTGAAACGCTGGATGCTTGTTTCAGTCGGTTCACAAAGATTCTGAGCGAACTCCGTTTGGTGGGCACGACCTATACCGATTCGGAGAATGCTAGAAACTTCCAGTCTGTCTTTGATCTGAAGGTCTGGGATATGAAGGTGACCGCCATCCGGCAGGCAGCTGATCTCTCGAAGCTGTCCTTGGAAGGGCTCTACTAAAATCTCAAGACTCACGAACTTGAGCAAATTGCGAGAGAGCCGGGTCCTTCGTCCACAGCCTTGATTGCTGACCCTTCTGGTTCTTCTTCTGCTGGTGTGGGTTTCTCCTTCTCTGTCCTTTGTGAGCCGTCCAATGATCAGATGGACAAGATTCCTGAGGAGCAGCTTGCCTTGCTGGCCAAGAAGTTCTCACATGCTTACAGGCGAGTGGCCGATCGGAGGAGAGGCATTATGAGGTGCTTCGGTTGTGATGGTCTCAACCACATGAGGCGTGACTGCCCCAAGTCCGGAGGAGAGGAGCTGAACGACTACGCCGCGCCGGCACGGAATGCCTACGTCAACAAGAACCGCAACATCAAGGCCGGTGGTGGAGGTGACAAGAAAAGGCCACCCAAGCAGCTGATGAAGGGACGTCGCATGGTCGAGAAGGTGCTGGTTGCTCTGGAAGAAGCCGTCATCTCCGACAAAGAGGATGGGCGCTCTAATGATGATGAGGATGAGCCGCCGGAGAACGACGACGTCGACTACACCGGCATGTGCTTCATGGCACACGGCGACAGCGGCTGCAGCGACTCGGACGTCTATCACACCGAACGACGATGAGGTAACTGATGAATAAGGTCCCTCCTACTCTGAAATCTCGAAGGCATTAGTTAAACTTCATGACAAGTACACTAGGGTCTTGGCTAAGAAAAACACCCTGGAGGTTCAACTAAAAAATGCTAAACCTGCTGCTTGCTCTGATTGTGGGAAGCTCACTCTAGAACTGGATGAATTAAAAATACACTTTGAGAATATCACTATCCAACTAGAGAATGCAAAATGTAGGCCTGTTCCCAAGCCTATTGACTCTGATGGGTGGGTAGAGTTTGACCTGGTCATGGATGATTTGAATGAATTAAGGACAACTCATGCTAGTGTGCTTGCTTTGATAAGAACTTAGGAAAGTTAATGTTAACCTTGTAGCAGAACTAGATGATGCTAGGAAGAATTTGTTCCTTATCACGTCTGATCTAGAGTCTGTCTGCTTGATGAACCCTACCATGATTTGTCCGGATCCAACTGCACACTCATCTATGGACCCAGTCAGTCCAGTTGCGGGCTGTAGCGATCATACTCCACCTAAGGACCCAGTCAGCTCAGACGAGAGCTGTAGCTTCCACTCACTTGACTCTACGTGCCGTGATTGCACACTGTTGAAGCTTGAGAATTTGAACTTGCAAGCTAAGATTTCTGAGCTTAATGATGCTGTTCTTGATGCCTCTGTGTGTGATCGATGTCTTGAGCTTGATGGGGAGATGGGTAGGATCTACCAGGACATGAGTGATAGATTTGAGGGTAGGTTGACCCAAGCCCAAAATGCTGAGTGTCTTTCCTGTCAGGCTCTCAAGAGGGAAGTTAAGATCCTAGGTGAGAAGTGTCGCAAAGCCTTGGGAAAGGGTACAACTGATAGCCAAGACAATTCAGACTCTTCCTCTTCTTGCGGATTTTGTCCCCAATTCCATCAGGAGTGTGAATACCTCATGAGCACTCTTGAGAAGTTTGTTGGGGGCAAACGGAAGCTGAACTTGATACTTGACAAAAGCAAGATATCAAGGGGTAGAGGTCTAGGTTACAATTGGCTAGAGTATATCAAGAGACACCCACCTAGAGTCCTTGAAAGGGATGAGAACGGGCAGACAGTTGTTCTTAGGGACAGTGTTCCTGAGACTACTGTTTTCAGGTCCACAGGGATCGTTAGGGAAAGTCCTACCACTCAGCCTGCCCAGCCTCAAAAGAAAGCCCCTCAGAGTCCACCTAAGAAGAGTGTTCCCTCCACTAATCCTGTTCCTAGGATTAGCAGAGGAGTAGTTTGCACCTTCTGCGATAGGATAGGACACACTGAGCAGAACT